>JADRCD010228000.1:11906-34691 GCA_019843815.1 Montemys delectorum
AGAGAGAGAGAGAGAGAGAGAGAGAGAGAGAGAGAGAGAGAGAGAGATTTAAAAGAAATCAACTTTGAGTCACTTCAATCCCTTCATCAAGAAACTCATTCAAAAATTGCCCTATGAGTCTGTGGAGTTTTAGATCAATTTGACACTTCCCACCATAAAATAACCTGAGTATAGTCTAAGCAGAAGAATGATTTTTATAAAAGGGAAGTTCCTGATAAATAAGCTGCAAAACATATTCTAAGATTTAGAATAAGTTAGTTTGACTCTAAAGGTTATTTAAATGTTAGAGCCTGCCTGTAGTGACAATTGTTCTTAATCAATACTTACTAGCCAGATAGCAAATTTTACTCAGATCATTCATTTTGATGTATGATAGAAGTCACTGTGGTCATTTGTGTAAAGTACTTGTCATACAAGCCTGAGAATCTAAGTCCCCAATAGCCACATAAAGCCGGGTGCCATAATGCTTGTCTGTTTTCCCAGTGTTCCTCTGGGGTGATAAGAGGTAACAATTGGAGAATCTATTAAGTCTTGGTCCACACTAAAAACAAAAGACCATGTCTGAAACAAGGCAGAAAGTGAGCACCAACATCAAAGACTGTCCTCTGATCTCCACATGTATCATGTGTGTCACTCAAACAGAAAAACATGTGTATAAACATATATGTGCATACACACATCATATACACATACATGCACTCACGTGCATGTACACACACATACATACACACACACACACACACACACACACACACAGAAAAAGGAAAATATATAAACTTCCCGTTCTTCACCTAACGGGTCCTCCCTGTTGTATTAGTCTATCGTGGAGCTTTTGCTGAGAATTCTGTAACTGTAATCCGTCCTCAAATATAACCACTAAGAGCCAAGGTAGAGTGTCGGGGCGTCTTTGAAGATAACACCTTGGCTTGCTTGATTTACACTTTGCCACCTCTGTTGGGGGTGGAGGATGACATCGGTGTTTCTATCTGAACTATATTTTTTATATATTCCCACCTTTCTTCAGATAGGTCTCCAGAGGGGCAGATTAAGGTCGTTTACTTGGAAAGGCAAGCAAGGAGATTGCTTTGAACTTCTTAATTTACTGAATTCCAGCAGTTTTGTGGTCAGTCCACATTGGCTGTCTAGTGGAATATAAGTCTCCTGAGAACAGAGACCATTTTTGTTTGTTTTTCCACTATACTTAGGATCTTAAGAAACTACCTTAAGGACTCAAGTAATTGTAAGCGTTTTTTGAGTGAACAAGGAAATCATGAAAAGTCTGATGCACACAAGTGGAGCTTGTTAGTCTAGGCGAGTCATGCTGGTGATAGTCCAAAGAATCTTCTCTTTTGTCATGTTGCAAGAAAGCCAGTGTAGACCCCTGACTGCTGCCTCACTGGGACCAGATACCCAAAACAACAACTTAAGAGGAGGGATTGTTTATTTTAGCTCAACCAGGTCCCAACCTCTTCAGTGACAGTGACAACTCAACAGTACAATGTCTAATTACAATAACATATGACAAAGCAGGACCAGCTTGTTCCATTAGAGGTGACTCAGATTTTGTCCTCACGAATGGATGAATACATTTGTGTGATTTATGGATTAAAGGGTTAGTAGGTTGAGAGTGACCTCACACTGTTACTGATGCTGTGGTGTGCTTACAGACAGGAGCTTGGCATGGCTGCCCTCCGAGATGCCTAACAAGCAGCTGAAAGAGTCAGATGCAGATACTTATATCCGAACAATGAACAGACACTGGGGACCAGTTGAATTAGGAAAAGGCTGGAAGAAGCTGAGGAGGAGGGTGAGTCCATAGGAAGACCTGCAGTCTCAACTAACCTAGACCTCCCCGCCTCCTTGAGATCTCTCAGACACTGAGCAGCATACATTAGCTGATGTGATGCCCCTGACATACATACAACAGAGGACTGCCTGGTTTGGCCTCAGTGAGAGACTTGGAACCCCAGGGAGTGAGAGATCTAGTAGGGTGGGGTGGGGAGTGGGGACATCCTCTTTGAAATGGGGGAGGAGGAATGGGATGAGGAACAGTCAAAAGGCGGTCTGGAAGGGGGATAACGACTGGACTGTAAAAATAAGATTAAATAATAATAACCACAACAATAATAATTAATAATAATAGTAATAATGAAAGAAAGAAGTCAGTTTGATGAGGTTTCTCATGCTATCTTTCTTGTTGTCTTTACAGGTTGTGATTTGCCTCATGCCTCTGTGAGAAAGCCATCATCAGATAAGGTCTTTCCATCCAAGGACGGTGTGAATGCAAATAAAACCACTTTCTTTCTAACATACCAAGGCAGTGGGATTTTGTTATCAGCTGTGGAAATGGGTCTAAGGCAGACTCTTTCCAGGTCATTTCTTACAGCAGCGTACGGACTCACAATTATCTCAATAAAATTCCCCAGAAAAGACCAGAAAAAAAATGACACACAGAGAAAATTGTGACGGCGCTCATTAACACTGTCAAGATCAGTAAATCGGGGACCACCCAGATCTGATAGGACTACAGTGCTTACGGCTCATTTCTGGAACTTTCTCCGGTTATGGCTTATTTCTGGAACTTTCTCAGCTTTCTATGACAGAGCAGATGCTTGGGATGAATTATTTTTTCCAGAGTCAAAACTGGGATTCACAAATGGTAAAAGATTATGAGAGATTTAAAAATAAAGAGAAGGAATTCATAAATTGTCAAGAAAATCTGGCACATCTATTTTTATCAAAAATTCCCAGTATTTAGTTATCTGCTTATTATTTTTATGACCGGCTCCTTTTATTTTCTGTAATTGATCTGCACTTCCATTCCCTTTTTCAGCAGGAATCATGTTGAAGGTGATTACAGCTCTTTCTCTCCTCCTTTCTCTTCAGCCCTAACATCTAAACTCCTTGTGCATGAAGCCTGTATAATCCAGGAGCCTCTATTCTGGATCGCATCTGTCTTCCCTTACCTTGCGCTGCTAAACGTCTACCATACACAGGGTAGATCACTTACCCAAAAAGAGCAGTCCTGACAGGTTTCATTCTTCACTGCAGTTTTTGGTTATGTTGACTAAAGTAAGTCTCATCAGAGCCAACTTCAAGTCTTTGGAGGATCTCTAGCTGCATAGTTTTCTTACCTGGTGATATTTTTTTCCTTTTATCTCTTTTTTAAAGCCAGTGCTAAGGACTTAACCTGTGTCCTCTGGTGTGCCAGCCAACCACGGAGCTCCAACTCTTCCCCTTAGCTCGGAATGTTCAGTATCTTCTACTTCTGTGTGTAATTAGATGATTCAGTTTGAAGATGTCTTTTGTTGAACTGATCTTTAGATGAAACTGTTGGAGCATCTCCTTCAATTTGATTGCACAACAAAGTCAACGTTTCCCTGTATCTTAACATCCCATGTATTTTAACACTGTCAATACGCAATTCACTTTTTCTATATTTGTAGCAATTTTATAGCTAGAATTTTATCTTTCAATTTTATAGCATAAACTTATAACATAAAAGTGATGTTTGAAGGCACACACATATATTATAAATTGATTAAATAAAAGCTACAATTTAAAGTCTGCATTCTCACTTCACATTACACTTTAAAAATAACTTCTTTTTTGTGATTCATGTATTCATTCAATTAACATTTAAAAATGATAAGTAAGCAAATGCTTCTGTGATCAGGGTATTTTAAGGGGAGACTAATGATCTCTAAATCAATTTAAAATATTAATTTCAAGGACTGGCCATGGTAACACGTGCCATTAATTAGCCTTTGGGAGACAAGGGCTCTGCTAATCTGAGGCAAACCTTATCTAAATAGTGACTTCTAGGCCAGCCAGGGTTACGTGGTAATATTACAATATAATAATAGTGAGGATTTCTCATCAGTAATGTCACCCTTGATTAGTGATATAAGTAAAATTGACACCAATGCCACCCAAAATCTCACCATGGAGTCATCGTGATAGGCATTCACCGATATAGTCAGACATTCATTTATAAAATGACCAAGAAAGAGAAACCACCACTAAACTTATTTTCTGCAGATGAAATTTTAACAGAACCATTGCCAAGCCTGTCAATCAATTTTCCCACAAGTGTTCAGTAAGCTAACATATGCTGAAAACTGTCGAAAGTGTTTCCACACATAAAAGGAACGTGTGTGCCCATCAGTAGGTAGGCTTTCTGTAACAAGGACAGATCAGCAAGATTCCGACAAGATGCTGAGCAATGAGAGAGTGTTCACTCTTGATATCAGAATGAATAGTATTGTGTTACCTGACATTCCACAAGCTGACCCTCTAACAACAGCAAACATTCCACGGAGCCATGGCTCCTGCGTTCACCGGGATTCCCTTCCTTGCCTTGAAGCGTGAACAGAAGACAAGCCAAGTATTTGGAAAAGAAGTATTTGCTGAAGCACCGGGCTACAGTAAATGGATGCTGTTAAGAGTCGGAGAAACACTGGAGTCAGGGTATGCTTGTCTCGGTGCTCTCACTTGGCCTAGATTATGAAAGAGATGGGCTATTACCCTCACTGTGTGGTACCTGCTCAGATACTCTGTAGTGGTAGATAATGTAAAATAAAAGTAATATTGTATAAAAGTAAACCAAAACTTGGTCTCAAATGGCTTGCTAGTTGTTGATCTGTGGCTAGTGAGGCCTGAATTGCTCAGCCGGCAGATGCCCTTACAAAGGAAGTCATGGGGTGTGTCGGGGACGTGCGAGGAATGCCAGGCTTGCAAAGGAGGCACAGCGGATGGAGATCTGGACGTTTTGCAGTGACTGCTGGGAAAGAGGTTGGCTAAGGGGCCTGGTGGTGCTTCCAGGGAGGGTTGAGCAGATGAACAGTTTGCCTCAGAGTTTCTGCTGATGAAACCATCATTGCTCAAGAACTCACCTCTGTGAATCGTGGTTATGGCCTCGATCATCATGCTTGGATTGCCTTCAAGGTGGGAGGAGGCTTTCAGCTTGTTCTTGAGGGTACTCAGAAGAGTTGGACCTCTTCTTCATCCCGTCTCCTCGACTCAGCATCCATTCAGGCGAGATGAGCTTGGCATTCCTCGGAGGGCTTCAGCCTGCTGGTTAGATTCTTGTTTACAAGGAAAGACTGCATCCCTTACAGAGGCTTAAGCCACATACACACATACACATGCTATACACACAGATGCTCTGGGGCTGCAGCCATCCTAGGTAAGTTCTTTTTATTTTGCACAACAATACAAGAAGGCATGCTATCATCATGATGATGCGAGAATTTTAAAGTTGAGGTTTAGAAGAGAAGAGATTTTCCAAGGTTTTGCTTGAAATGCTGGAATTTGTTACATGAGTTCTGACAGCACTGTGAGCTATGTTGAGTCCCTGGGACTGTGACCACATAGTCTAATCAAAATAGAAGTAAATAAAAGTCATAGGATGTACATAAGGACTATCACATTTTGGTTGTGAGTTCTCATATGCTTCTTTCTCAGTGTATACATAAACATACTAGAAGTCAAAGATGATGGCAGGAATAACACACACACACATACACACACAGACATACATACAAATATATACACACAGAGAGATAACAGAGACACAGATACACAGACACACACAAACAGATACACACAGACACACATACACATACCATACACAGAGAGACACACACATACACAGACACACACAGACACATACACACATACACATACTACACACACAGAAACACACATACCACACATGCACAAACACACACATATACACACATAAACACATACATACACATATATACACACACATACATATACACATACACAGAGACATACACAAACACACACACATACACACATACATACACACATATACACACACATACATATACACATACACAGAGACACACAGACAAACACACAAACACATACACACAGAAACATACACATATACACACATATACATACTGTACACAGAGAGACACACATACACATACCACACATGCACACACACACATACACACACATATACACACACACATACACATACTACACACACAGAGACACACACATACACACACAGACACACTCAGACATATACACACATACACATATTACACACATACATGCACACATACACATATATAAACACAGAGAGACACGCACAGACACATACACACATACACATACTACACACATACACACGCAAACACACAGACACACATACACAGACACATACGCACATACACATACTACACACATATACACACAAACACACACACAGACACACACACACACACACACACACACCACTACCCATAATGCATTTTGAGCCATTGTATGTGTCTTCTTCAGGTGAGAACTAATAGGCCTGAATTATAAAAGCAGTAAAGTTTTTCAGGAGCTCATTTGAGTCTTGCTTACCTCGTGGGATGGAGGAGGAACTATAATTTTTCTTTCCAGAACTTTTATTGTTAGCAGGATTGGCATTCCCTAGGGTTTTCTCTTAAAATTTTAAATTATGCGTTCTTATTTATTTATACTCTGTGTGTGTGTGTGTGTGTGTGTGTGTGTGTGTGTGTGTGTTTGAAAGCTTGATGGAGCTGACAGTGCTGTGTGCAGAGGTCAGAAGACAACCTGTGGGAGTCAGTCCTTTTCTTCTACCATGTGGGTCCCAGGGACCAAAACTCCTGTCATGAGGCTTGGCCTACAAGCACTTTTACCTGCTGGGCCATCTTGCCAGACCAAGGAAACTAGTTCTGTGGCTGGAGGCTCTTGTTGATCTGTTATAAACATCTATTTGGATCTGCCAGAGCCAAAGAGGTCTCAATTCACTAATCGTAATAAGTGGGCCCAGACACTAACATCAGCAAGTTCTGTTGGACTTAAAACTAGTCACTAATCAGACCAACAGTTCTCCACAGAGCAGGTTTCCATGGCTGATGGAAGTATTTGGATGAGGCCTGCAGTGGGAATCTGCAAGGAGCTTGATGGTTAAGTCAAGATGTAATTAAAATGGAAAATGTTCAAACCTGGAAAGGGAAAGTCAGTTACTGTCTAAGGGGAGGTGGAGGCCTGGGCTCCTGATTCAGCCATGCTTCGTCTTGGGACAGCTGTGCTCACAAGCGAGCGTGTGGGTTTCCCTGTCCCTAAAGGCATCTCCCATCTCTCCATACTCCATGGGTGCAGATGTGTCTTTCTTCTGATCTGTTTTATAGGCTCAAGGTTATGAGGCAAAAATTTGTGGAGCAAACTTCCAATAGAAGATCACTTTTATTGCGCCCGTATCCTTAAAATCCTGAGAGGTTTTGCACAGCAAAATGTGTCCTTTCTAACTTTAAGATGAGCTAAACACGAGCTGAGAATGAGGGCAGTTTCTTCAACTTCATTAGAGGCTTCTAAGTGTTAGAGTCAAAGCTCCACAAGTGTTAGAGTCAAACTGAGATCAGATTCAAACATTTAAAACCATCCTCAGAAAATGAAGGTCTAGGACTCACAGATCTTCAGAAAACTAAAGTGATTATGCTTTGTTGTTTTCTAGCCATGAAGGCATTATGTCTTTGTTGTAAAATAATTGCGATTTTAGAGAAAGATAAAACTCAATTTGGATCCATTTTCCATAGCATCTAAAATAATAAAGTACTGGTACATAAACATAATAAAGGAAACTTACTAAAAGCTGGCGAACATTGTTGAAAGAAGCAAAGAGACTCAGTTAAAGGAGGATGCCCTCTGCTCAGGGACACTCATCACTGACAGGGTGGCCATGTGCCCCAACTTAGCTACAAATGCAGTGGTTCTCAACCCTCCCACAGAGGTTACCTAAGGAAATTGGAAAACATAGCTATTTACATCATGATTCATAACATTAGCAAAGTTACAGTTATGAAGTAGCATTGAAAATAATTTTATGGTTGGGGGTCACCACAACATGAGGGACTGTATTAAAGAGTCGCAGCATTAGGAAGGTTAAGAAGCATTATACAGATACAATGCAAAGCTCTGTGGAGTGATAACTACCATTTTTTTTAACCCCTAAAATTCGTATGGAAACTCGAAGGACCCACAGTAGCCAAAACCACCACAAGAGAAAAGTACAAACTTCATATAAAGAGGCAGGAATTAAGGCACAAAGTGTTGACATGAAGCTGGGCATGTGCATCAGTGGCACAGGGCTGAGACTCCAGAATCAACCTTCACATTACACTCAACTGACTTTCAAACAGGACATCAACGCCATTCAAGAGGGACACACCACCCTTAACTCCAATGCTCACTCTCTAGGATAGCACACAAGGGAAGTTGGCCCTGCACCATGCATACTTTTCATTTAAAATAAACTTTAGGACAAAAACAAAAAACAAAAAACAAAAAGAAAGTAGAGGCAATCACTTTAGTGAGCTTAGGAGAGACTGTCAGTTTGTCAGATTTGAAAGTCAAACTCCAAAAGAAGAGTGTAAGGACTAGGGTGTGGCTCAGTTGGTAGAATATTTTTCCTGTAAATAAAGCCCTGGGTTCCAACCTGAGTACCCACTCAAACAGGATGTAGTGGCTCATGCCTGTAATCCTAGGACACAGGAGGTGACGACAGGAGAAACAGAATTTAAGGCCATCCTCATCTCAGCTATGTAGTTAGTTCAAAGCCAGTGTAGGTTATTATGAGACACTTCAAATACAAATGTGTGTGTATTTGGAATTAGTAAAATTTACAGAATTTTGTGCTTAAACATACATTCAATAAAGTAAAAAAAATAAACCAATTCACAGAATGGGGAAAATATCACACAATATATGTTCAATGAATTGTACATTATATATATGGCTTATATTCTTTATATCATATATATGCATGTATGATATAAGGAATGTGAGTCTAAAACATATAAAGAGCTCTTACAACTCAGTAATAAGACAAATGGGCACATATTCTGAATGTGAATTTGTCCAAGGAAGGTATATAGGCAGATGAACCCATGAAAATAAGTTTGTTTAGTTAATTGGGAAATGTAAATTAAAACCACAATGAGATGCCATTTCATGCACATAAGGAGAAATGAAGTTAGCCCAAAGTAACAAATTTGAAGAAGAGGCAGCGAAGTTACAGGCTCTTGAAAAGTTAATGTCTGCAATCTCTATTTGGGAGGCAGAGGAGGTCTCCACACTCCAGACCATCCTTGGCTATTATAGCAAGCTGGAAGCCCACATGAATTGCAGAATGAGATCGCACCTCAGAACCCAAAGCATAAGGGCACCTGTGCAGACAAATCAATGAAAAATTGTACTTCTGTGTTTATAGCAGATTATATACAATAGCCAAAGGGTAGAGAGGCAAAAGTGAGCAGCAACAGATACACAGACAAAATGTATAATGTCCCATCCATGACCTACAGGAAGGTCTGAGGCACTATATAAAGTACTACTCAGCTATTAAAAACAATGAATTCATGAAATTTGTAGGCAAATGGATGGAACTAGAAAATACCATCCTGAGTGAGGTAACCCAATCACACATGAACACACATGGTGAGCACTCACTGACAAGTGGGTATCTTAGGTATTCCAAGCCCAGAAGCTTGGAATACCCAAGATACAATTCACAAACCACATGAATCTCAAGAAGAAAGAAGACCAAAGTGTGAATACTTTGATCCTTCTTAGAAGGGGGAACAAAATACCTATGGGAGGATTTATAGAGACAAAGTATAGAGCAGAAACTGAAGGAAAGAGTGTCCCACCTGGGGATCCATCCCATATACAGTAACCAAAACCAGCAAGTGTTTGTTGACAGGAGCCTGATATGGCTGTCTCCTGAGAGGCTCTACCAGTGCCTGACAAATATAGAGGTGGATGCTCTCAGCCAACCATTGGACTGAGCACAGGGTCTCCAAAGGAGGAGCTAGAGAAAGGACCCAAGGAGCTGAAGGGAATTGCAGCCCCATAGGAGGAACAATAATATGAACTAATCAGTAACCCCAGAGCTCCCAGGGACTGAACCACCAACCAAAGAGTATACATGGAGGGACTCATGGCTCCAGCTACATATGTAGCAGAGGATGGCCTTGTGGGCCATCAATGGGAGGAGAGGCCCTTGGTCCTGTGAAGGCTCTATGCCCCAGTGTGGGGGAATGCCAGGACCAGGCAGGTGAGCGGGGGGGGGGGGGGGGGGAGGGGATAGGGTGTTTTCAAGGGAAAACCAGAAAAGGGGACATTTGACATGTAAATAAAGAAAATATCTAACAAAAAAAAAGAAAAAAAGAAAAGGCAAAAAGAAATTAAGCAAGCAACTATGCTAAAATGGAAAGCCAGTCACAGATGCAATATTTTGTATGATTCCATTTTCAATAAAAATTCCATTTTAAACAAATTTACATATACAAACATACAGAGAGACAGAGAGACAAAGACATGGAGAGAGAGAGAGAGAGAGAGAGAGAGAGAGAGAGAGAGAGAGAGAGATGGTAATTTCTCAGCAGTGGATGGTGAACATGCAAATCAGTGGAGAATATTTGATAACTGTCACACAATTAGGGAACGGAAAATCATAGTCATCCCCAACTCTATAAAACAATAAAAATAAAAAAGCCCCAAACCACCAAATTTTTTGATAAAAACATTGAACATTTTGGCATCAGAATTCTATTTCAATATGTTGTGGAAGTGTCTCATGTTTTCTGTTATATCTGGAGTATAGGAGAGAAACAGACATGGAATTAAAAGAGAGAGATCATCAGAGACTTGGAGGTGGGAACTGAAACAGAAGGGAAGACAAGAAAAAGTAACTGAGGTGAATATGATAAAAGCCCACTGCACATCAGCATGACCCTGCCATAGTGCTTTTTGCAAAATTGATATTCAGAGGCATATCAATTCACAAACTATGCTGGTAAGGGAAGCCAGTCACAAAAGCGATATTTTGTATGATTCCATTTTCCATAAAAAATCCATTTTAGGCAAATCTACATATACATGCATGCAGAAAGAAAGAGGCAGAGAGGCAGAGAGGCAGGCAATACAATGGCTGGTGAGGTGCCATAGTAGATAACGGTGCTGGTCGCCAAGGTTGATGATCAGAGTCTGACATTCAGGACCTGCATGGTGGAAGGGGAGGGCTGGTTCCTACAGGTGGCTTGTGGGCCCCCATGTATGTACTATGGCACGCTCAACTCTCCTACCCTGATGCACATACACACTAAATAAAAATGTTAATAACAGCTTTATTAGTAGGGTAGGAATGAGAACTAGATATGACTAGTCTTTGAGTACTAGTCTCTGAGTCATCTCATTGATCCATTTAGAAATGTGATTTTTCTAAAGGATGATTTGTTCTGAGGAGAGATTTTATAACCTCAAATTTTTCTTTCCTCTTTCTGTTTAAAATTATAGCCAATCATTCTATCATGATGCGTATAATATATAAATTGCACTTCTGTTGGCAAGTATGTCTTAATATTGTGTTCAGTAGTCCTGAGTGCTATAAAAATGATTATTAAGAAGCTGGTTATACAGTATGGTTGCTACCTCAGTGAAGTTTCTATTGCTGTGATACAACATCGTGGGGCTCAGAAAGGAAAGGGTTAATGTCATCTTTCCCTCTCACGTGGCAGTTCATAATCTAAAGAAGTCAGAACAGGAACTCAAGGTAGGAACCTGAAGGCAGGAACTGAAGCAGAAGCTGTGGAGGCCATAGCTTACTGGCTTGCTCCTCCTGGATTTCTCAACGTGCTTTCCTGTACAACATATAACCTGCCCATAGTGAGCTCCACCATCAATCATTAATCAAGACAACACCACCAAAGACTTGCCTACAGGTCGATCTGATGGAGGCATTTTCTCAGCTGAAAGCCTCTCTTCCATTTAACTCTAGCTTGTGTTGATAAAAAGCTATCCAGAAAAATCCTATTTGATTTATTTGAAATTTTCCAGAACTATATCAAGAAGTATGTTTTGGGTGTGGGGGGGGGGGGATCTGCATTTGTGCATTCATGCCTCATGCAAGTGTGCATCCATGCGTGCCTGCATGCCTGTGTATGTGCTGAGTCACCCTGCTGGCTCCCATAGGGTAGTACGTTATTGCATGGTTGTACTTCTCTCTCTACTGGTGAACCAGTGGGTTGTTTGTTCTCAGGAATTGTTCCCTGATGAGCCTCTTCATGGCACAGCTGAAATCCTCCTGGCTATGATCAGCCATGATTGATCACTGAAGCTAATGAAGTCACCACTTTAAGTTACCCCTTAAGACCTTATTAGTGACCACCAGGAGATCCTTTACCCACTTATCACACCATTGTGGCAAAATGACTTAATGAAAGAAAGACGAATTCTAGTGCACAAGTTCAGAGACTCCAGTGGCTGTGCTTGGGTAGAATATGGTGGCAGAACTGTGTGGTAGAGGAAGGCTGTTCATTTCATTGCCAACCAGGAAGCAAGGTGAGTCAGAAAGAGGCCAGCCAGCAGTAATAGATCTCTATGAACCAACATTCAGTGACTTACTTCCCCGAGGTAAGCCCTTTCCTTCTAAAGTTCCCAGAACCTCCCCCAAATAAATGGTGAACCAAGAATTTAAAATTTGAGTCTATGGGAGACCTTTCATACTCAAACCTTAATAAGTGATCACCTATATACATTTTAAAAGCACTAATTTACTGGATGTGTGTTCCTGATTGTACTTCATATTGCTTGTCTTCATGAAGAAAGGCAAGACAAATAGAACAGCGAATCAAACCACTTCCCTTCACGCTCATCCATCCGTCTCACGCCCACAGCCTATCTTCACCATACAGTAGCCGGATCCACAACAGTAGCCAGAAATACTCAGGATTTTTTTCTCACAAGACACCTGTTGCTCTCTCTATTACCCCATGGTCCCATCCTTCCTTCTGTATCTTTCGCATCCTTTTCTAAGTAAAGAGACAGAGAACCACAGGTTTATTTGGGATTTTAAAAAAATAGCTCTTAGAAGGATAAATGCCTGGGCAGTGCTTGCTAGGCGGTACTGTGCATTTAGAAATAACCTGTTTTCAGGAAATGCAGAACCATCTCCTGCAAGTTAGGCTGGAGAGAGCCAGTTTCTCTTTCAGGGTCACTTGATTATATTAATAGAAATCCATCTGCATAAAGTGATAGTCTACGTTCCTGTTTCCCGTCTGTCACCAGATGGAGACTTGGTCAATGTGGGATGCTGTCTTCCACATGGATGCCAGCATATATAAAAAGACGAGTTATTGGTAGGAATTATAAGAGATGGAGATGAGGGACCATTCTAAAACAGACTTGGATCTCTGCTTTTGACACAGGAAATGTTGTTTACGCCATTTCAGTGGGGTTGCCTAAAATACACCGGTTCCACGATAATTACTTACACTACTTACTAACGGATAATACATCGTTCCAAGCAAGTGTGAAAAAATAAAAAGAAACTTCTTGTTAGGAGTTAATTAGGTTTTAGCTTACCTTTCCTTAACTTTGGATATCTTTATGAAATAATTAATAAAAGTGATGGAAGTGAAAAGAGGCTGGGTCATCTTAGGAACATGATGGTAGGAGCAGGATTCTTCCCCCTTGGCCTCCGCTCTTGGATGCAGAAGGTTTGTTAAGACACCCAGCAACTGATACTGTGGGCAGCTGGATGAAAATCAGCATGATATGTGACTGAGTCTGAGCAGAGAAGGTAAAAATGCTGAAAGTAGATGCATGACATTTCTCATGACCATGAAGAGCACTAGGGACCACCATTAACCTCACAGATCAGGGACCCAAAAGTCACCTATCCTGGGAAAAGTGAGAACTAACCTTTCTTCCAATTTCATACACAGCCAGAAGCAACTCTGACCTGCTTTTCCTTCAGTACGGACCACAGTGATTTTCAGTGATGTCCTGGGCACCTGAGACGTGCTTCTTTGCAGTATCAGTTTATTCAAGTCATTTCCCAGAGTCTCCCAAAGTTTTATGGCTCATTTGATGAACCCCTCCCCCTATTCATCAGGATCACAATCCCTTGTCCAGAACCTTAAGAGCTCTTCATTTCCTCTGTCTGAGGCTGAGGTTGGAAGACTCTGAACTGGTCAGGATTGTCTTTGACCATAGAGGCCTGACTATGGCAGTTCAGCTAAGCAAGGACCATCGTCTCCTGTGAGAAAGTCTCCAGAGGGGGAAATCCATCTAGAATTTCTAAAACCACTCTATGAGGTCATCAAGGGCCTGCATTCTGCTTAATGTCCTATTCTGACATGCTAGTGTGCAGTTCGCAGCTGAAAATCTAAGCCCTGAAGATATAAGACGGCAAAGATGGTCCTTAAATCCTTCTTCCACCCCACAAAGAATGATTATCAGAAAATATCACCCAAAGACTTGCTTTCAATCTATTGATCAACAATAAATCGCATGGCAACATCAATAGCAAGAAAGCATAGGAAGAGGTATGTGTAATATGTATGTGTGGTACGTGTGTTGTGGTCACATTCATGTGTGAGTGCCCATGGAGTCCAGAAAAGGACGTGAAACTTCCTGGATGGATCTAGAGTTACAGTCTAGAGGTTGTAAGCCATTTAATGAGTTTGGGGAACTGAATTAAGATCCTACAAAAGGATAGTATGCACTTCTGACTATTGATCTATTTCTCCAGCTGAAAAGTTTTTTTTTGTTGTTTTGTTTTGTTTTGTTTTTTTTAAACTGGGCACACTATAGGGCAAAATCTGAGTTGTGTTATCAGAAAGGAGAGAATGAATATTAAGTGATGGTGAACTAGCCATGTCTACCACAGACCAAGTTCATTGAAGAAGTTGGACACCTTAGAATGTTGGTCCTCCCAGTGAGCTGACAGGTTGTGTCACCTCCACTGTGCCACTACCACATAGGAGCTCTTGTGTCCAACATGGCCCAAGGTACTCATCTTCCTAACATGGGAGATGGGTCTGTGTGCCACAGTTGTCAGTGGTTATTGCTATAGCTAGGCAAGGTCTTTGACATTGCCGCCTCTCCATGGTCATCTTATGTCAGGCCCATGAAAGCTCATACATCATGGCCAAGACATTCAGAGTCATAACAATATAGAGTCTCAAAGGGGGCATGGTATTGTGAGGGTTGAGAGAGTTAGGGGAAAATGTCTATTTCTTTATTTAGATACTATAGAAATACCAGGAATAAGAAAATATGAGCAACATGTAAAAGTCCTCATCTTCCCCTCTCCCACCACTCCATCAGTGAGTGCACATTGTTGATGGTATTGTTTATTCTTGGTGTTTGCATCCACAAACTTAAACCCTAGTGCAAACATCTATGGTAGAATCTTTGTAAGCTTGACATAAGCAAGAGTACACTGAGCAGCTGCAACTTGATATTTTCAACCAACATTATATCTTGGACATTTTCCTATAGGGATCAACCTGATAGGCTTGAAATTACATGATTTCTACATATCAAATGTCTTCAACTATTTCTCTGTTGTCCAAGTTAGCTCTGGCTGTCAACATGAGATACCCCAGTGTTAAGAATAGCGCCATTGGGGGAGCTGCCCAGAACAGATTAGCCTTGTAGCTATGTCTGCAGAGAACTGTCTTGTTGCTGATGAACATGGGAGAGCCAAGCCCACTGTGGGAAATGCCATTCCTGGCTAGGTAGTCCTAGGCTAGAGTAAGAAAACCAGCTGACCATGAGCCTGGGAGGAAGCCTGTTCCTTCAAGGTTTGCCATCGCTCAGTGGTGGAGTCTGACCTGGAAATAGGCGTAAGCCAAATAAATCCTTTCCTCCTCGAGTTTCTCTTGGTAAGAGTGTTTGATCACAGGAGCAGACAGGTTGAGGAAACACATACTGAGAAGCATTTAACTTGTTTCCATTTCTTGAATATTTATTTTGTTGATATGAGTACACTGTAGCTGTCTTCAGACAGAAGAAATTGGACCCCATTACAGATGGTTGTGAGCCACCATGTGGGTGCTGGGAATTGAACTCATGGGCCTCTGGAAGAGCAGTCAGTGCTCTTAACCACTGAGCCATCTCTCTAGCCCCTGGTTTCCATTTCTTTAGGGTTATCCATAATACTGAAGTGAGCAGCTTTCCACACTGGACTTCAGTACCTCTGTGAATACAAGGGCTGGGAAATTCCCTAAATAGATGATAAAGCTCACATATGTTGAAAAGAATCAAATTGGGGTGTTTGCCAGAAATTCTTGGTTATACAGACAGAATAATTAAAGTGATTTTCTACTCCTAAACAACCATACAGATCTCAGTGAGATGCTATTTTCCCCATTCACCATAGCTACAATTGAAACCTTGAAAGAAAAATCTCCTCTCCTGCTTATTCCTTGGAGAATAAGAATAGTTAAATGGTATTCCTGCCCCAGATAAACCCGCAAGTTAATTTAAAAACTATATAACATTCTCTTAGTAGTATTATGCTTTTGCAAAGTGCAAACAGGTTTGGAGGTTTGAATAATTCAAAAGAGGAAACACATAATTTTGTTTTAAAATATCCAGAAGAGTGGACGGAAACGATTGTGGGGTTCCTTTCCATGTTTAACTATACCAGAGGGTATCATTGTAAGGATTTATTTCTCTTGTGTATGTGTGTGTGTGTGTGTGTGTGTGTGTGTGTGTGTGTGTGCGCGCATGTGTGTGTGCACACATGCGCAAGCATGTGTACCACATATGTGCAGGTGCAGGGGAGTGGGCGGGAATAGAAGATAGTGTTGGGTTCCCTGGAGCTGAAGTTAAAGATAGTTGTGATTCACCTGATGTGTCTGCTGGGATCCAAGCTCAGGTGCTCTGGGAGGGCAGCAAGTGCTCTTAAGCATTGGAACCTCATTTTATTAGGAAACTTGGAGGGGGAAACATTATTTCAGTATTAAATACCCATATGCAATGGTATAAAATTTAAATTTTGCATAAAGTTTTAGGTGATCTAGAGCTTTCAAAGGAATTTTATCCTTGCTGCAAGTGATTCTGTAATCTTGTGAGCTACAGCCTTGTGACTCAGACACTTTCTTTTTTATTTAATAATATACCTATATATATTCATGGGCAGATGTGACAGAACAGTAGGAAGGCAATCATGACTGAGTACAAGGAGAGGAGCAGGGAGCATTGGTAATGTTGGCTCTTGTTCAAATAATGCACTGCTTCATACAGAGTTCAATAAACACTAAAGTCTAAGCTAAGCCATAGTGGTAGCTTATATGTATAATTCCAGCAGAGGGGCGGGGGCAAGGCAACATCATTGTGAGTTCAAAGCCAGCCTGAGGTACAAAACAAGATGCTGTCTCAGAAATATATGAAGTTCAGGGCAGTAAAATTAGATGACAAACTTTCAAAGCGGCAGTGTGCTTGCTTGGTGGCTGATCTTAGGTCAACACACAGACTAGACTGCGGGATCTGCGAAACTTTTTCAATAAAGAATTTGAAAGAAAATGAAGAGTAAAACTTTGTATCTCCATCAAAAGGACTTTCATGATGTCTCCAAGCATTTGCTGAAACTAGAAACTGCATTCATTTCATAGGAGGTTGCCCAAAGCTTTACATTTTGCTCTCAGGCTCTGGGCCTGGGGAAGGAGAGCTATTTCTTTCCCTTGCGAACCTGTTATGTAAAAGCCAGCTCTTGCCTTGTTTGTCTTTGTTCCTCTGTCTCTTTTATAAAGATGAATGATGACCTCATGACTTTTGAACATCAGTGGTTGGTTATTTCCAGACTTTCCCCCCAATAGATGTGCCTTCTTCTCCTTCTTCTTCAGACCTTTCATCTATTCTGAGTTAAGCACTGACAGTATCACCTTGGCCCTCTTTCTTTGGGGATGACTAAGAAAAAAAAAATCAACTTCTTAAAGATTGTCTTTTATGCTTAAAGCCCTCATACCCCCTTCCTGCCCCCACCCTCACTTTTGTTTCTACTGGAACCTAGAAGGCCTCACTTCCTAGCCAGTTGATTTGTGTCCTACCTCTGTATCCATGGCGACTAGACTTTCCGACATCATTTTACAAGCGAAGACACTGAACCGCTGAAGGTACTAAGGCATTTTGCCTTGTTCTTGCCTTGGTTTTTGATAGAGCTGAGATCAGACATGTACTTTTCAGTCCAACTCTGCTTCTCCTCTTGTTTCATAACCAGCTCCCTCTGAACTCTTTGGTCTTTTGTGCGATGGGGTTTATAAACTCTGAATAGAATAAGTGGGTGGTAAGGGAGGAGTGGCTGGTGCGCCCAGGCACAGGGCGCAGGAAGAGCTTGCTGAGTGACAAGCCAACTTTCAGAAGAGTCGCTTAATCTTCTGGGAGGAGATGTCAGCCACCACCCAGGTTTACTCCACCGGACTCTGGTTTCACAGTCTCCTAGCTCGTCCCTACTTCAATCTGCACCTCACACTCAATAACAAGTTAAGGGAGGCATGGACCCCAGGCAATCTGGAAGGTCTGGATTTTAGTTGAGTTCATTTAGTGTGGTCTTACAGGGAGGATCTTAAACTCTCAGTGTTTTACTTTGTAAAATAAGGGCTTGGGCTTTCTTTGTCTGCCATGCCGGGCTCAAATCCAGGGTGTCCTGAGTGTTAGATAGCACTCTGCCGTTGAGCCAAGCCCTGAGTTCTCATTAAGTATTCTGTGACTGAAGGAAGAGTCCAAGTAAAGTCACAAAAAAATAGAGCGCCGCTCTTTCACATACTCAGGAACCGTATACAATACAAAATTGGAAGCCATAATATGTACAAAGGACCTACAGGTTACACACATACCCCCCCAACCCCCCCACAAAGGATCTGCAGGTTAAAAGACATAAAAAGATTTTTTTTAAAAAAGCATTCTTTGGTTCTTGTGAGCATAAATACATTAAAAATATAAAAATAACTAGGAAATTATCAGTGCATTTATTTTTGGAATTTTACATCATTTGATAATTAGAGTTAAAGATTGTTTTAGTGATGTTTTTAAAATACAAACAATTCATATTACTTTTAATGATTGGTAGTATTCTAATATATTTAGAGGGAGCAAAAGTCTCTAAGTTTTTTTCATTAGTTGTTCTAAAATAATGAGTGTCTTTACCAATTTTTATGGCACTTATTTAACAGTGTGGGATCTAAGGGCTAAGGCATGCGCATGCCTCGGGACCATAGTGTATACCAAAGGAAAACTCTTGGGAATTAGTTTTCTTTTTCTATCATGTCTGTCCCAGGTATATAACTCAGGCCGCCAGGCTTGGAGTACCTTTCCTAGCCGAACTACCACCAGCCCCCAAATGAATGCCTTTAAGTGACTTTAATAGACCCTTCTTGTAAGCCAAAGATGAGTTGTACCTCATATCCTCGAGGACTGTAGAGTGCACAGATACATCGTCAACTAATGCAAATCAAGTGAATTTAATGAATTCATCTAAAGATTCGATGGGTAAATGCCTCTCAGTGCTCTCAGTAGGAAGGTCTTGGAATGCTCTATGGACAGGGTCAGCTCCTGGGTACATTGGAGGTATCCTATACATTCTTTTCTATAGAGTGAGTGAGGCTGCATGTGAACCAGGCCACTGAATTAAGCAGGAATTGATCATATTGAATCGGGAGAGTAGGAGACAAAGGCCAAAGGAGCTGTGTGAAGGAAGGTGAGATCCTGTGAACGTGTTTGAGGAAGAGCTTGTGTCCAGTCAGGTCTGACAGTCCCAGGACACTGCCGTCCTTCAGCTGTGGCTGTTTGACTGACGCTATAGCTATTTCAGGATGGTCTCTCAGACTCTGTGCGCATATGCAGGGAGAAGGGAGGCATGCTTGCCGTTTCAGATCTGTCAGCCCGACATTCAGAGTGCCAGCCGAGTTTCTGTTAGCAGCCAGGGGATCTTTTCTCTCTGAACTCACCTCTAACCTTCACATTTTTGTTTTACTTCCTAGTCCTGAACCGTATTTCTCTAATCCACCCCATGCTAAGCTGTCTCTTGGATATTAGCTCTAAAATATTCTTAGGCTTTCAACACATTCACTGCCTCCTAACTGCCAAGGTTTCTGATAAAGCAATCACAACCCACTGGTGCATTATTCCCCCTTCTATAATATATGCAACGTGTCATTATTCCCTAGAAAGTTCTAGGTCACTGGTGGTATGTATGTATGTATGTATGTATGTATGTATGTATGTGTATGTATGTATGTGCGTGCATATCTATCTATCTATCTATCTATCTATCTATCTATCTATATGTGTAGTTATATAGTATACATAGTACAGTAATATATAGAGAAATAGATGATATAGTATAATAAATAGGTATCTTCTTTTTAACCTTCGATTTATAGCACTTTAATTATTATAGATCCAATGTGGTTTCCCTTGTGCTTAAGGTGATGCCATTCACTGAATTGCTATCATCTGTAAAGTTACTTTAATCTTATCTCTTTCTTGCTGACAAGCTAGCTCAGTGGGCAAACCCTGCTGCCAGCTGTGAAGACTTGGGTTCAATCCCTAAGACCCACACCATGGGAGAGATGCCACTCCCATGAGGGGTCTTCTCACCCACATGGGCACTCTGCAGCAATCTCATGCCTATGTATGTGCACATGCACATAAAATAAATAAAAATGTAGCTAACTTCATCGGTGGAAGCTTTCAGCTCCAATCCGGCTCTCATGACCCTTTTGTGCCATTCCTGCAACGCCTCTGTTAGAGCATCGGATAGTTTCCTGTAGTCCCAGAGGCTTCCTCTTATTTTTATTGTTTTGTCTCTGGCCCTCGAGTTGGATCATTTCTGTTGACCTGCCTTTAAATCGATACTCCTCATTTTCTTTGTCATCTCACATCTTCTCATGGACGTATCCCAACAGCTTTTCAAACTTGAGGAATTATGCTGTCAGTTCTACAGTGTGCCCCTTCTATTCGTCGTTCTGCCTCTCTGCAGAGATCTCATTTCCTTCTATCCTTCGCATAGGTATTGAACCGCGTTTGCTTTAAAACATCTGCCTGAGGATTTTAACATGTGGGTCATCTCTAAATGACACATCTAACTGTTCCTTTCCTTAGACATTGGTCTGCTCGAGGTGTAGACAGTGCCAAGACTCTGTCTTAGACATTGTGAACATCATTGCATAAGTCTCTGGAGCATGTTTGGGGTTCTGTTTAATTGATGAGGTAAGAAACTAAACTAAGATCTCACTGAAAGCTCTTCTGGCCTCTGTGGGTAGTGGCTCAAGTATTCAGCCTTGCAAGCCCTTGGTGTGCCTCACACACGTACATTACCAGGATTAACTGCAAAGACGGCTGGATATTTAGAAACATTTCAGCTTTGATAGCCTTCACTGTGTAAGTTAGGCCTTGCACACAGTAGGTTCGTACTCAAAACTGTGGGATTCTCTTCTTATGCTTGCTCCTCTCTGCATTTGCTACCATATAAAGACTCTCCTCCCTGACCCTTTAGTTCAAAAAGTTGGACATTATCTTGATTTTAGTAGCCTAAACAGCAGACCTCTTCCAAGCTATGTTTGTAATTCCCCCAGGGGAGAGTCATAAGAAGATGAGCAAAAGGCAGCTGCAAGGCTGCAGAGATGGCTCAGCGCTTGGTCTGGCCTTCTAAGGGTCATGAGTTTGATCCCTAGTTCTTGTCCAAAAGGTGATTGGAAAATTAATTGTCTTATATGCCATCTTTCCAAGTTTCAACATCTTTGGCTTAACTTTTAAAGGAACCAATGACTTTGATTATTGTATCTATCTAGAGTTTAGAGTCCAAATATGTATGAAAGGTGGTGAGCACCGGTAATGAAGCCTAAGCTTGTATGTACATTTTCAAAGGTTTTAGTAAGGAAAAAGAGGAGAACAACAAGATGGTAAGGAGGCAAGAGAGAGAGAAAGACATTCCTGGAAAGGTGTGGGCGGGGTCATTTGCTTAAAGGCCTAGAGCAGGGATTCGGAGGAGAGGTTAAATGAGGGTGACCTGTTTCCCTTCGAGATAAAGTGATGCTACACTGGAGAGAAATCTGAAAAACTAGGTCAAAGCCTGCAGACTGTGGATGGAAACTGAAACTTGGTGAAGTGACTTGTAAGAAATGAAATTTCCCAGGTGTCTGTTTTTCCCTTCCTGGCTTTGCCCTGTGGGTGGCTCCAAGCACAGAGCTGGGAAGGTGCTGGCAATACAGGATGCTAAACAATTCCAAGGAATCAGACAGCATGGTGTTTGTGGGCCAGACAGAGGAGAGAGGAAAGAACTACAAGAAAAGATTCCAAAACCCTGTGTCAGCCCAGACAAGTGCCTGGAGGAATCATACTGCTAATTAGAGAAGTAAAAGATGGTAACCAGGATGCAAATGCTGGGTGCAGCTTACAGGAACATAGAGATGGAAAAGAAGGAGATGGTGATAAAGATAGTACTTGCAACTTTGGGGGTACACAGAAAGAAAATTGATTTAGCTGACAACTAGTACTTTGCTACAGTTCCTTGGTAAGAGCAAGAGAGGTGTGGGGCGCGGATCCATGTTTGGTCAGAACCTCCTGGAGTATAAAGGGAACCTAGCTGACCTACAAGGTTGTCATTCACTCCTCTTGGACTGGGGCAGCTCATCTTTATTTTCCCTGCAAACCCCCTGTTGCTCCTGTAGGAGTCATTTATCAGCAAGACACTGTGGGGAAAAACTGGGTCTAACCCTGGGTAACATGTGGACTGCATATTCTCTCCATTTCTTGAGTTGAAAATGGCTTTGAGAAAAAAACATACAATTATATTATGTGGACTAAAGAAGGAATAAGAAAAGTTAGCAGTGTTCTGGGAATGTCGCCCAGCTCTTTTAGGATTCGGAGTAGTAAAGTCTCAGAACATCACATGCAACTTACTGGCACTGTGTAGGATGAACCAAAGCTCAGGCCAAGACC
>JADRCD010228000.1:36095-54053 GCA_019843815.1 Montemys delectorum
TAGATAGATAGATAGATAGATAGATAGATAGATAGATAGATAGATAGATAGATCAACCATGTGTTGAATCAGCTTTGGGGTGAACTCTTTCTTTGTGTCAATCATTCAGGTAGTTGTAATCTCATTGGGTGAATACTGATGATAGCTAAGGATAGGACATGCCTCTCACAAATGAGTTTTAAGCCCCTAATTCAGGGTCTCATGGATGCAGTTAGGAATTCTGAAAGAGGTCTGAGCTACAGAGTATCTGCTATTTACGGATGGAAAAAAAAAAAGAGAGAGAGAGGTCAGAGCGATGACTCCGTGTGGCTGAGAACAGCTTCTCCTCTTGCAGAGGGTCCTGGTTCCATTCTGAGCATCCACATAGCAGTTCACAATCATCTATAACCCCAGTTCCAGGTAGCCAGTGCCCTTCTATGGCATCTGTACATGTGGTACATATACATATAGACAGGCAAAACCATATATATGCAATAAAAACAAAGGCAGCTTTTTAAAGTGAAATCATTTCACACAACTCCCAGGAATAGAAATATCAGAAAAGTTACACTGCTCCATGAAGGTCACACAGCTCTGACTGGCACAGCTACAGCTCAGAGCTGCAGGTGCTCCTTCCTGGGCATCTCTTTGTGTACACATTTCCTGAGGATTCTTGCTGATTTTCTTACCTTGGCCTTATCTCTTTTGACTAAAATGCAAAGTGGAAGGCAGGAAAGGGCTATAGGGACCGCCTTGAAAGAATGTCAGTCGGTTTCTCTAAAGGAGATGTCTTGAAGACAACAGTGTGAATGTATTGCAAGGTTTTCATTAAGAAGAAGAAGACAAAAACAAAACAACAACAACAACAACCAAAACCAGAAAAACCAATAAGCAACCACTTGTGCTCCTCATTCCTGGAAGAGCTCCAGGTATCTAGAGACTTCTAGAGCCCCCTTCCTTCCAACTCTCGGTAATAATTCCAGACCTGTCTCTTGAGCTCACAGCTTGGGCAGCTTCCGCTTTGTTCCCTGAAGGTGCACAAGCTCCCCTCCCTTCAGGAGGCCAGCGAGCACGGCTCACCCTCCAGTTGGGAGAGACAGTTCATGAAATGAAAGTTAAGAGATTTTGCCTGCTTTGAAACTTGGTTCTCTCAAAAAACTTCTCTTCTAAACAATCCCCTAGTCAATGCAGCTGGGAAAAAAATGCTGAAGGACCTCAGGCAAACTTGGAAATGTGGGTTTTATTTAGATTTTGAACAGCCACTCTTTCCTAGAAGCACATTGGTGAGGCAGTCGAGAGAAGGAAAAAGCAATCAGCTGAGATTCTTGGATAGTATTTTAAAAAGTGTACTAACCCAATGCCCAAGGCAGTCAAATCAGAATAGTCAATGAAGTTTTTTGTTTGTTTGTCTGTTTGCTTGCTTTCTGGTTTTTGTATTTTTGGTTTGTTTGTTTTACCAAGCAGGGGTAGAAAAGACAGAGTCCAAGTGACCCCGAAAAATTCAGTCTCAGCACATGGTAGCATCAAAACTGAATTGGGCTCTCCCAAGTCACTTACTACCTTCAACAGGTTCTGGCAGTAGACGGTGTCTTCTGAAATTTTCCTCAGCACTGGGCCTCATGTCTTCCCCAAAGTCCTCTTCTTAGAGTTCAGGAACCATTATATGACACTGGGGTGGTGACTCCAAGAAATATTACAATTCTGTACACCAAGCAAAACAGTGGGACTCATTCACAAAGCAGGCAGCCAACCCCTACCTTGACTAGGGTTGTCCTCCCTCCATATTCCCACAGATATATGGTGGCGGCTCTCTTATTGTTGATGTTTTTCAGAAATATTCATTGTATGTATGGGAAACAGTGTGGTGTTTTCACATGTGAAAATATTGTGTGATAATTCAAACAGAGGAAGGAGCCTGTCCATACATGCTTCAGCCATGTATGGCTTCTTCATGGTGAAAGTGTTTGAAGCAGGCTAGTCCATCTATTCTGGAATAGCCTATACAATACTGCTAATTACAATCACCCTACACCTTGATAGAACGTGAGAATGGATCCTTCCAGTCCAGCTGTAGCCTGGTGGCTGTATACTATTCTCCCTCGTTCCTCTGCTTTCTCCTCCCAAGCTCTGGAAACTAGCATCCTCCTCTGAGCTTTTGTGAGACCAGCCTCTTCAGATTGCACACAGCAGTGAAATCATGCAGGTTTCATCTTTCAGTCCTTGGCTTCTTTCCCTCAATGAATTATAGCACTAATTTATGAAAACCCCAGAAGTTCTTAAAACAGGAGCCTTGGACTCCCAACCCCAGTACAAATAAAACCATCACCAACTAGCTGTAGGGCCCAGAGACGTACTTTTAACCCCTGTGTCTGGGCATGCAGCCTCCTCTCAATCTCTAGATTCATTTTCTATTTGAGAAGTCATCTTTGTCACTCTGTCCTGCTGTTATCATCTTTGTCACTCTGTCCTCCTGTCCTCATCTTTGTCACTCTGTCCTGCTGTCCCTCCAATCATGATAACTTTATTCAGCTGGAGCCTTACCCCAGCTCCATTTGATACCTCATACTTTCTCTTCTTACTCAAGAGAGTTTCCACAGTCCATGGCCAATGGAAGCTTTTTGGTTTGTTTGTTTTCTGTTTTGTTTTTTGTTTTTTAATGCAAATCTCAAGCCCTTCCTCAGACTCACCGAATCAATATTCATATTTAAACATATGATCCCTACGTGATTGATACCAAGACTTAGCAGCACTGTGGGATTGTACTCTTGGCAACGAAGTTTGTCTACAATTTTTCATCAGCCTTGTCAAGGAGGCGGTGTCTATCTATAAGAAAGACATATAAACTTAAAATACTTCTTTTCTTGTCATATACATACATATAAGAGAATAGCAGACTGTATATAGCCCATTTCTATTTAGAAAGCCATTCAGTTAACTGGGCCTTGTGTCTTCCTCAAAGTCTTCTTCTCAGAGTTCATGAACCATTATATGACACTGGGGTGGTGACTCCAAGAAATATTACAATTCTGTACACTGAGCAAAACAGTGGGACTCACTTCAGTAATGAGTTAAATAAGACTAGCTTTGCAATCCATTCTTCGATCTCCTGAGAATTAAGATGGGGCACATCCTACACATAGTTCTATGCTATGCTCTGGTTAAAGACTCATAAGCTGGGTCAGAGTAGTGCTTTCTGTACAAGTGAGAACAAGGGATCTGAATTCAGATTCCCATTATCCACATAAAACCTGGGCCAAATGACATGCTCTTGTAATCCCAGTGCTGGGAAGGCAAAAACAGGAGCTTTTGTGGGGGCTTTGTGGCAAGCCAGGCTAAGCCAAATTGATGAGCTCCAGGTTCAATCAGAGACTCTGTCAAAAGTAGAGGGAACAAGACACTTGATGTCTCTATCTCTCCTCCATATGCATGTCCATACACACATATGCACATGCACACATATACAAGCACACATGCATATGCATGCACATGCATACACAAACGTGTATACCCATTCACATACTAAAGATATAAAGAACACATGCATACTTTCTGTACTGGAGTTTACAGTGAAGCTAGTGAGAGATTCTTGGGGTTTTTTGTTTGTTTATTTTTTTATTTTTTGGTTTTTTTGAGACAGGATTTCTCTGTGTAGCCCTGGCTGTCCTGGAACTCACTCTGTAGACCAGGCTGGCCTCGAACTCAGAAATCCACCTGCTTCTGCCTCCCAAGTGCTGGAATTAAAGGTGTGCGCCACCACCACCCGGCAAGAAAATCTTGTTAACTAGAGAATCTTTCTCCTCCATCTTGTGTCTCCCCAGGTCTCCAGCGAGAACAATAAAGTAAATATTCAACAAATGTTCTTAAATTAAAATCACAATAGCAGAATTCGTGAACATGGCTTGACTAATATTTTGCAATTGTTTGAACTGTTTGGACAAAGCCCATCAGAAAGCTGAGAAGAATGTGGCTAGCTCTTAATTTATTCTGCTTCTTCTTGCACTATCAAAGTCAGAACAGTTTGTCAGGTTTTGTTTATAGCATGTAACTTTCCTAAAGCAATGTGTCCATGTTTCTCATTATGCATGAATAGTATTTGGTTAAATACGGTCTATGCTGCTGTCTACCTAACGGGTAGAAATGATTTCAGCAGGAAAAAAAAGCAAGATATGTGGTTGGAACGTGTTCTCTTCCCTCTCCTCACCTCTCTTTTTAAAAAAATTCATATTGGTTTTGGCCTTTGTTTCAGGATATTTGTATCTGAGAGGAGATTTCTAGACAACAGCCTTTTGACTGAGTGACACGAAGCAGGGATTACAGCCTGTCTTGTCTTTAATTCCTCCCAAGTTCAATAGAAAGATGGAAGGTAATTTGGCTCCAATAACGATTTGAAAATGTCTGCCTAGAAAAAAAAATTGGCCAGAAAATAAAAAGCTCTGAGAAAAATCAGAGTTGGAAGAAAACGTAGGTAAAGCCTAGTTTTGTTGAAGAAAGAGTGGGGAGGGGAGGGGAAGCTCACCTCCATTTTACAGACTAGGAGAAAGAAACTGAAAGGGAACAAAAGGACTTATTTAAGGCCAGTTGGGTTTTAGTGAAACAACATAAAGGACGCCTTTAGGTTGTGCACAAGTTACTGTAGTAAGAGTTCTAATAGACTTTCTCACCTCCACTCATTTATTCCTTTGTGTATGTGAGGGGTGTTTGTGTGTTTTCATGTGTGTGAGCACACATGTTTGCAGGTGTGTGTGCACATATGTGTGGAGGTCAGAGGCTAACATCAGATGCCATTTTCTGTCTCCTCCTTAAATAGTGAGGCAAAGTCTCTCACTTGAACTCAGAGCTGGCTGCTTTGGTTTGTCTAGCTAGCCCACTTGCTCAGGAATCCCATCTCTGCCTCCTGAGCGCTGGGGATTGATCACAAATGGGCACACTATGCCTGCCTGGTTTTGTGTGTAAGTGTGTTAGACACATCATGCTCCCCAGCATCCATTCTTCCTTCCTTCTTCCCTCCCTCCCTCCCTCCCTTCTTCCTTTCTTCCTTCTTTCTTTCCTTTCCTTTCCTTTCCTTTCCTTTCCTTTCCTTTCCTTTCTTTTCTTTTCTTTTCCTTTCCTTTCTTTCTTTCATAACTAGGCAGCTAACTTCCTATTGGTCTATATATCCCACCAGGACAGATGTTCCAACCATTTCTGTTCTTTCATCTATTTCCTTTTGCGTTACTGATGCCTGATTTTCATCTGACACTGGTTGATTCTGTCTCCCAGTTCATTCAGCCACTGTTGTGTTCTGAGGCCTCTGTGCACGTAGTATGTCTGTCTCCCTCTGAAGTGCTGTTCTCTCTCTCAGATATTTTGAAAGCCTCTTGCTCGTTCTGTTACCGAGTAATCGCCCACAGTTGTCTGTCCTCTTAAGCAGTCTTTGCGACCTCACTGTTCAGCGCTCCTTTAGTGCCGGTTTGCATGCATAGATCTTACATTTTGACTTTCAGCTTGTTTTCAGGTTGGAACTATGCTTATGTTGAAGTGAGTTTTGTAGCTAGCATATAGTTCGGGCCCCCTTTTTAATCTACCGATCTCTGTCTTCCCATTGATTTATGTGGCGATTTTACCTTTGAGAACATTTTTGGTGTTATTGCATTTAAATCTATTTGTTTCCTTTCTGCTTTATCTTTCCAGCTTCTCCTTTTCTTTGAGTTATTTGAACATTTCCTATGCCATTGCAAGTCTTCTATTGTATCTTAGATAATGTCTCTTTTTGCATACTTACGTTTTCAGCAGTTGCTCTAAATAGAAAAATTAAACATTAATGGTAAACTCTGGACCATCATTTTCCACTCCTGTGAGAGGTTGTCCTGCTTGTTGATTGATGTAAGAAGATCCATTGGGAATATGAATGGCACCGTTTTATGGGCTGGACCCTGACTGTACGGAAGAAAGTGGGAGGCAGCACGGGTGTTTTCCTTTCAGCTCCTGTATGATGGCCAGTTGCTTCATGGCCTGCCTCGGATACCCCAGTAATGGACTGCAACCTGGAGCTGTGAGCTAAATAATCTCTTCCTCTCCCGATGCTGCTTTACATCCGGATGTTTGTCACAGCAACAGAAGGAAGCAGGGCATGTTCTATTACATTCATATATTTTGAAATCATAATTTGTCCACAGGTGGCATTTCCAGAGAGTATTGTTATGTGTGAGGGTAACAGATGGCGACGGGGCGGCACCTATCCTAAATGGGTATAGCACCTTAAAATGCTCCAGAGGGAAAGGGAAGCTGGAGGCCAGAAAGCACAAGCTGGTGTGTGTCTTTATCTCTCTATGTTCTGTCACTGTGCCATCTACTGCCCACAGTCTCTGACTTCTTTGTTCTTCCGAAGGGCCTGCTCTTTGTGGTTAGAAACCTGCTTTTCTGCCTGTCTATCTTGCAGACTTCCATTGTTGGATTAAGTGCCTGTGAATCCGGCAACTCGAGGCTCTCCTCGTCTAGAAAAGCAAGCCAATCATAATGTGTGTTCACCTGCACCCGACAGTTCTGTGCTTCCTCTTCTATTCCCGGTGCCTCCAGTTTCATGATGCACTCACTTCCTTCTGTTTTGCCTTCCCTGAGTAGAGCAGCTATGTTAGCTAAGAACACCCTTTGCAGTGTAGTCTGACCATCAGGTTGTGGAAGTAACCAGTAGCATTCGCAGCAGTCCGAGATGGTTGAAGGGTCTTTACGAACCATTTAGCCAATGACTGAAAAATGCACAACTCATTCTTGGGAGTCGGTGTTTCATTTCATAGCATATGGTGTTGGCTTGGGGCATTGTCTCTTTATCTACACTCCACTTATTTCATTCATATTATTTTTTTTTTGTATCCAGCTCCTTTCAGATCCTCCCTTCCTACCTACCCAACATCATATTCTTTCTGTCTTAAAATAAAAGCACAAAACAAAATGAAAACACACACATACACAAACACACTACACAACAACAACAACAACAACAACAACAGCAATAACAAAGCAAAGCAAAGCAAAGCAAAACCAAACCAAACAAAAATAATCATGGAGTCTGTTTGCTGTTGGCCACCTGTCTCTGACCGCATGACCTGCCCTGGGGTGAAGTTGATACACCCCGTGTTGTTCCATCAAACATTTTCCTGACTTTCTCTTTCCCATCACCTATGAATTGCAAACAGCCTATTGGTTAGAGATGGGACTTTGTGTTTACCTCCACTTTTCCATGCTGGAGTTTGATCGGGTATGAATTTGAGCAGATCTGATGTGTGTTGTCATAGTCTCTGGGGTTTCAGATTTGTGTGAACTCTCTTGTATCTACCAGGCATTTCTGTGCTGGGGTTTGATCGGGTGTGAATTTGAGCAGATCTGATGCGTGTAGTCACAGTCTCTGGGGTTCCAGATCTGGTGTGAATTTGAGAAAATCTGATACATGTTGTCACAGTCTCTGGGGTTCCAGATCTGATGTGAATTTGAGCAGTTCTTATGCGTCTTGTCATAGTCTCTGGGGTTTCAGATCTGGTGTGAATTTGAGCAGTTCTGATGCATGTTGTCATAGTCTCTGGGGTTCCAGGTTTGTGTGAACTCTGCTGTGTCTAGCAGACACTGCTTGCTTGGAATCATCCCCCACTTGTGACTCTTACCGTCTTTCTGCCACCTGCATAGATTCTGGAGCTCTGAGAAGAATATGACACAGGCATCTCACTTAGAACTGAGTACTCCAGGGTTTTCCCTCTGCTATAAGAAGGAGCGTCTCTGATGAGGGCTGAGCGAGGCGTTAGTCAGTGAGTATAGGAATATGGTGTTACAAGTCATATTTTTTTGCTATATTTACTGAGCAGAATAATTTTTTATTTTTATTTTTTTATTAGATATTTTCTTTATTTACATGTTGTATGGTTTCTCCTTTCCCAGTTTCTCCTCCAAAACAAAACAAAACAAAACAAAAACAAAAACAAAAACAAAAACAACAAGAACAAACCCCTGTTGCTTCTCTCCTCCCCCTGCTTGCCACCCCACCCTTTCCCACTTATTGGCCCTGGCATTCCCGTACACTGGGGCACAGAAACTTCACAGGGCCAAGGGCCTCTCCTCCCATTGATGACCGACTTGGCCATCCTCTACTATACATATGCTGCTGGAGTCATGAGTCCCACCATGTATACTCCTTGGTTGGTGGTTTAGTCCCTGGGAGCTCTGAGGGTACTAGTTAGTTCATATCGTTTGTCCTAAGGGGCTGCAAACCCTTCAGCTCCTTGGGTCCTTTCTCTAGCTCCTTCACTGGGGACCCTGTACTCAAAGGATGACTGTGAGCCTCTACTTCTGTATTAGTCGGGTACTGTCAGAGCCTCTCAGGAGATAGCTATATCAGGCTGGATTGTCCTTCCTTCAGTCTCTGCTCCATAGTTAGTCTCTGCAATTCTTTCCGTGGGTATTTTGTTCCCCCTTTAAGAAGGAATGAAATGTCCACATTTTAGTCTTCCTTCTTCTTGAGTTTCTTGTGGTTTGTGGATTGTTCTTCCTGTATTCCGAACTTCTGGGCTAATAATCACTTTATCAGAGAGTGCATACCATGTGAGCAGAATAATTTTAGTAGGTTTTCCCCTCAGAGCCCATGACCTATCTAGTCTCAGGTTCTTAGTCCCATTAGCAGTATCATGTATGGAGTGGGCCTCAAATCCGATTGTGGTTGCAGCTGACTCAAACAGATGCAGACAACCACAGCCAAACAGTGAATGGAACTTGAGGATTCTTAAAGAAGAATTGGGGGTGGGGGGTTGTGGGCCTGAAGGGGATAGGAACTCCACAGGAAGACAACCAGAGTCAATTAAACCTTGGGGCTCTCAGAGACTGAGCCACCAACCAAAGAGCATACACGAACTGGACCTAGACCTTCTTGCACGTATGTAGCTGATGTATAGCTTTGTCTTCATGTGGGTCCTAAACAACTGGAGCAGGGGCTATCCTAAAGCTGTTGCCTGTCTGTAGGATGTGTTCTTCTAGCTGGGCTACCTTGTTTGGCTTCAATGGGAGAGGATGCACCTAGCCCTGCAGAAACTTGATGTGCCAGGGTTGGGAGATACCCAGGGGGCCCCCGGGGATGCAGGAAAGGATTGTGGGAGGGAGTGATTGGGAGGGGAGGAAGTGAGTGAGAGGTAAAGAAAGAAAAAAAGAAAGAGAGAGGGAGAGAGAGAGATAAAGATATCTGGCTCCCATAACATTGGTACCACTAATGCACCGGGGCGTCTTGCAGGCAGGTTATTGTTGCAGCTGGCAGCATTCATAAATGGGTGAGACTCAGTTATTTTTCTTCTCTAGTGTATGATTCCTTCCAGCTAATAAGTAGGGAAGAAACTTCTAGTGGAGCAGCAGCTTGACTTCTCCGTGTTCAATGAGATGAGTGTGTGGTGTCTTCAGCAACAGGGCCCTAGGAGGAGGATAGACATGAGGAAAAAAATATGACCACAATATATTCCATAAAAAAATTAAAGAAAAAAATCTTTTGAATTTCTTCTTCTGGGGATACCTTTCTTTCTGTTTCATTCCCCCGCAACCCCCTCTATTTCTTTTGCTGACTGCAGGATTCTGGGCTGAGAGTAGAAGTTTCTTTTACTACTTAAAAATTGTCCTACCACTTCCCGAGGACTCCATTTCTTTTAATGAAAAATTTATAGTTACTTAAAAGCTAACACGCTGTTTTATCTCATCTTTGTGGTTTTCTTGTAAAAAGAACCAATCACCTGAATGCACCCCACTATGAGCAGACAGGGGTGGGGGGAGGTGAGGGCGGGGTGAGGAGAGGGAAGCATGTGAGAAGGCTGAGCAAAAGAGAGGCAGCAGACTGGCAGAACAGCTTAACAGACAAGGGCAGGCTGTCCCTCACCTCCGCACTGGTGTCGTGGCCCTGTGCACGCCAACACACGAAATAAATAAACAGAACAAAAACTTCTTTAGAAGTAGAAAGCACTTGAAAGCTGCATCATTTTACCAAAAATGAGATAATCTGATTAATCTAAAATGGTCACGAGAGTATAATGGAGATAGACCTTCTTTCGGAAAACCCTGGTGGTAATAGGCGGGCAGAGACAAGCATGAGGAGTTCTAGAAGCCTCTGGTGACTTCTTTCTCTACATGCATACAAAGGTTTAACTTCCTGATCAAGATAGAGGACTCCAGCTTTGTCATTTCCCTTATGCTTCATTGAGCCTAAGAACAGAGGTGTATGTGTGTGTGTGTGTGTGTGTGTGTGTGTGTGTGTGTGTGTGTGCTTATCTGTGTATGCATGTGCACATGTATATATGCATGCATATGTTATGTAATGTGTGTGTATATGTGTGTACATGTATATATGTGCACATGTGTATATACATGCATATGTTGTGTAATGTATGTGTCTATATAAGTGTGTGTATATACATGGAAAGGTATTGTGTACGTACGTACAGAGGTATAGAGATGCTTCAGCTGAGTGGCTGCTAAACACTTGGAGAGTATACTTTATGAATAGCAGTTTAATTCATGTGTACTGCTTTATTATCTAGTGAATTTTAAATTAATAAGGATCTTCTCCAGGGCTTCCTAAATTAAAAGACTCACATGATATTTTTACTCATTTGGTTCCCAAAATGCACATTTAATTTTATTTTTTTCTATTTCTTTCCTTCTTAGCATTCTTAAATAAGAAACTGGGGCTTCTCCTCTAAGTGGAAAAGGTCCTGGCCCCCTTCTAAAAAGAAAACCATTCTCTTACTTCCACTTTTGAGAATGAGCTCTGGTGTTGGCCTCTTACACTGCATCTGGCCATTCATTAGGAGGCCTGGGTCTTTGAGGGCTTTGCTCTGTCATGTAACATTGTCCATGCCACAGGTATACCCTTTAGAATAAAGTTAATAAGCCTTTTAAACCCTGGCTGTTAAAGTTTCACAAGCTGTGAGTGTTGTGTGTATAGGGGACAGCAGGGAGGTGGTGTCACCGGAGAGGGTCAGTAAGGAATACCAGCACATCTAGGGGTAGGGAGGGTAGCTCTGGATTCTCAGATGGTAAATGTCAATATTTCCCAAAATTCAGACTTAATGTTCAGAACCAATGTAACTTCCAACACATCTTTACAGAACACTGACAAGTTCCTTATTCAGCCATTGCTGATTTTCAGTCTGCAGACAGCAGCGTTTGCTTCTCTGTCACCTGCCCCTGGCAAGACTCAGTCTCAAGGCTCTGGCAGACCAAGGCCTTTCACGATCAACTGCGTCTGGCAAAGTCGTGCCACAAAGAGCTCTTGGCTGTACGGCCCGGTAAACAGCTCTCATACTCTGTCTGCCTCACGCCCAGATGACAACGTGGTTCGAACGGGGGTTCTTAGAAAAGATCCGTGACACAGCTGTCGCATGCCAAAGGTTTTCTTGGAAAAGGTTGCATATGAAGCACTGAAAATCCTCTGCTTTGAATTGCACCCAACTCTGAGTAGAGTGCACAAGAAATGGAGTTGGCTCTCGGTATTTAACACCTCTGTCAGGCAAGCTCTTCCCGCAGAGGTTAGGGCGGGATGCTCGGCTTTGTGTGAGCACCAGATTGTTGTGGAAGAAAAGCAAATGTGCCAGCTAGGTTTTGATTTTTGTGTTCTAAAAGTGTAACATGGTGGGCTAGGAGGAGTTGTGTCTGGGAAGGAAAAGACAGATGCCCATGGTAGAACCCACCCATGCCCCTGTGGATTTCCCACTCGGTGGTGCTTGTTCTGCCAAGTCTACACTTTCTTAGCAGATAATATGGAGGAGGTATTAAAAGCTGGAATCAACTAGAAGCAGTCTTGGGCCTCCCATTTAACTAGCTAGTCGGGGCTATGGTTCTCCGAACATGCTTCCTCATTTATAGAAGAGGAGAAAACCCAGTGGGTATCATGGGCCAACCATAATACACTTTCTATCACAGTCCTCGGAAGACTGAGCAAATATGAGGCCAACCTAGGTTTTAGAGTGAGGTACTGTCTCAAAGAACTAAAATAAAACAAAACAGGAGAAAAACTCAAGCTTGAGATCATTATAATGCTAATGAGAAAGGTCTTAAGGTTATTATGGGTTATTGTAAGTTAACATTAACTTTTGGCTCTGTTCCTATGTTTATGCACATATATGTGTAAGTGGAAGCCAGAAGTCAATATCTTATGTCTTCCTTGATTGTTCTCTCTACCCCAGGTTCTGAGACCAGGGTCTCTTGCTGAGTGTCTTGCCAGTTGAGCTAGACTGCCTATCCAACAAGTCTCCAAAGATCTTCCTGTCTCTGCCTCCTTGGCTTTGAGAATATGGATGCTTGCTGCCATTGTGGGCGTGTGTGTGTGTATGTGTGTGTGTGTGTGTGTACTGAGATATGAACTCAGGGCCTTGGGCTGTTGTAGTACTATAGTATCTGAGCCATCTCCCAAATCCACTCTAATTTTCTTTTAACGATACAGTCTCTTACATGAGTTAGAGCTAGAGTCACCCCATTCCTCTAGGCTCGCTAGCCAACAAGCCTCAGAGATTTCCTTGTCTCCACTTGCCTAGCAGTGACTTGAGTCATCATACCCAGCTTGTTACAGAGGTGCTGGGTGGGGGACTGAACTCAGATCCCGATGCACGCATGCAGAGCCCTCAGCTGACAAAGCCATTTATTTCCCTAGTTCATGGACTAGCATTTTAATAACTCTGAGCTCTATCAAGTCTGCCCCATGGTAAAGGGAATTTTACCAATCTTTACCACCCAAATTCCATCCCTGGTCCCACGTGTTGAAAGAAGAGAAGCAACCCCCAAAACGTTTCCTCTGACTTACACACATACTGTCTCATGCATGTACTTCTGTTTTCATAAAATAAACAAACAAATGAATAAAATATAATTAAGCTACTTTTAAAAGTTTTGAAAGCCATATGCTCTGAGTATTTTATGATAATAACTTTTAGTAATGATACTAAGTGTTGATAACGGTAGACATTTATTGAATACTTACAATGCACTGAACCCTTTTCGTGTTTCCTCTGGTGTGTGCTTACCATAGAAGGACAAGTCCCCAACACAACGACTGGGACTCCGCAGAGACTAAATCACATGTTTGGAGGAATCTCTGTTGTTTTGAGGGAGAATCTGTGGTTCATGATGGTAGAGTCACCCCTGCATCATTTCACTCATCTCATGTCCAAATTTGCATGTGTATATTTTTAAATAAAGACCTCATGCCCCCCACAAAAGCAGAATCCAAGTCTGTCCTGGCCACTGGTACTCCTGTACTGAGTGTCTGGATATATACTGATAAACAGTTCTCAATAAGAGATTTGTTTGTCACCAATGATCTGTTTGGCAGGATTTCTCTGTATAGCCCTGGCTTTTCTGGAACTCATTCTGTAGACCAGGCTGGCCTCAAACTCAGAAATCCACCTGCCTCAGCCTCCCAAGTGCTGGGATTAAAGGCGTGCACCACCACTTCCCTGTGGGTCCACAGTTTTGATGCTCAAACATATGGTACTTATATGTGCTCAGGTGTAGTACACTGCATGATGGCTACACATTGAGATGACACCATGTGTCAGAGTAAAAGGGTCGCATCTCAGACTGGAGGAGGGACAGGGACACAAATGGGATGGGAGGAGAGGGATCAAGAGGAGAGGAAAGAGAGAAGGAGATCCCACTATCCAATCACCTTCAAGTCCAATGATGATCTAAGACCTTCCCATAAGATGGGACTCTCTAAGATTTTCTCTACCTCCAACAGCACTACCTGAAGAACAAACTTTTATTCATGGGCCTTAGAGGAACAATCACAATCCATAGCACCAGCTATTCTTCGGAGGTCACCACCCTTCCCTAGCTTTCCACAGGCCACTTTTCTGAAGCAGCCTGGCCAAAGGACAGTACGATGAAGGTGTCCACAGCTCAGTACCGCAGTTGCTCCAGAAACTCCTGCATGCTCTACAGCTTGTGTCTGACATATTCTCTAGCCTGATGTTTATTTTACTTTCCCCAAATCATTTATGCTCAATAGATTCCCTACTCTAGCCAAGACAATAGGTTGCTCTTCACAAACTGACAGCAAGGTAGGTTCCATTGTTGCGGAAAAAAACCCACACCATTCACTGAACATAAAGAAGCTGAGCTGGGGTCTACATAGAACCTTCATTTCCATGTTCTAGTGTCTAAGACACGGGAAGGTATTCCACATATTAGCGAAAAAGGAACGTAAACACCAAAACAATCACAAAGCCGTTGAGCTACAATCTATCCTGCCTGCAGAAAAACTAAGGCAACGGCGGCACAGATATCGGGAGAGTAACCAACCAATCTCTGATTTGACTAAAGGCCCACTCCATGAAATGGAGCCTGTATCTGACTCTGCTTGGGTGGCCAAGAAGCGGAGTCTAGACATCCCAGAAACCTAGGGTAAAATCAAATACTACTACTCTAAAAAAATAATAATAACAATAAGATGACTTCTAATGACATACTGCTATATTCATAGATCAGTGCCTTTATTCAACCATCATCAGAAAAGTTTCTTCCTGCATCAGATGGAAACAAATACAGAGACACACAGGCAGGCATTACAGAGAGTGAGAGGCCTTGGGCTAGGTTGTAGTACCCTGCCTGAAGGCGAGACACTGTGATAGTAGCATTGTGTCAGAGTAAAACAGTCTCATCTCAGACTAGAGGAGGGACAGGGATACAAATGGGGTGGGAGGAGAGGGGTAAAGAAGGGAGGGAAGAGAGAATGAGATCCAGAGAGAGAGAGAGAGAGAGAGAGAGAGAGAGAGAGAGAGAGACTCAGCTTTAAATAGGATGTCTTCATCAAGCCCCTCTCCCCAGAGCTCAGGTAACCCTGCTGAAGAGGAGGCAGAAAGAAATGTAAGAGCTGAACTGGAGAGGTGACTCAGTGGTTAAGAGCACTGACTGTTCTTCCAGAACAGTCTTGAGTTCAATTCCTAGCAACCACATGGTGGCTCACAACCATCTGTAATGAGATCTGATGCCCCTTCTGGTGTGTCTGAAGACAGCTATGGCGGACACCAGGAAAACAAGGTCCTCTAAAACAAATGAGCAAACCCCATATGAACTCACAAACACTGAAGCAGCAATCCTAGAGCTGACAGAGGTCGGACCAGGCCCTCTGCTTGCACATCACAGCTTCCAGTTTAGCATTTTTATGAGATTCCTGAATGCATGAGTGAGCACGAATCTGAGTCTTGTGCTTCTCCTGGGGATCTTTTATTTTTCTGTTGGCTTGGTTTGTCCAACTCCGATATGATAGTTTTCAGTTTCCCTTAGTATATTATATTTTGACATTTTTGTTCTTATCTCCTAGAAGCCCGTTCTTCTCTAGTGAAAGACAGAAAAGGAGTGGACTCAATGGGAGGGCAGGGGAGCAGGAATTGGGAGGAGGAGAAGGGAGGGAACTATATTTAGATTATATTGTATGAGAAAAGAACCTATGTTTAATAAAAGAGAAAAATACCAAAAAAGAGATCATTAATCATTTCTAGCATAAGTAAGACACAGAATAAAGAAATAGATTTATAACAGAAAGAGTTTTATCAAGTCAACATTTCATGGACTCTACACTTTCTACATTTGTGTTCTTAGACAAGCTACTATTAATCTAGCCTAGAAAGTCAGAGGTAAGCCAAAACAACCTTAGATTTCTTTAGTAGGAGGAGCAAGGGTGGAGGAAGGAGCCTACAGAGAGGGCCAGAGGAGCAACAAAGGCATTTAACTCACTTTAAACACTTGCTGTAGGGGTGGCTCAGTGTTTAAGAACACTGATTGGGTAGTGCTCCTTCTTTTTCTGTTTTGTGGAATAGTTTGAAGAGTATTGGTATTAGTTCTTCTTTGAGGGTCTGATAGAATTCTGCACTAAACCCATCTCGTCCTGCGATTTTTTTGGGGGGAGGGGGTTGGGAGACTTTTAATGACTGCTTCTATTTCTTTAGGGGTTATGAGACTGTTTAGATGGTTTATCTGATCCTGATTTAATTTAGGTATTTGGTATCTGTCTAGAAAATTGTACATTTCATCTAGATTTTCCAGTTTTGTTGAATATGGACCAAATGGTTTTAACAGATATCTATAGAACATTTCATCCTAAAACAAAAGAATATACATTCTTCTCAGTACTTCATTGTACTTTCTTCAAAATTGACCATATAATCGGTTACAAAACAGGCTTCAACATATACAAGAAGATTGAAATAATTCCATGCATCCTATCAGATCACCACAGACTAAGTCTTGTCTTTAATAACAACAAAACAACAGAAAGCCCACCTATACATGAAAGCCAAACAACACTCTACTCAATGATAACTTGGTCAAGGAAGAAATAAAAAAAGAAATTAAATACTTTAGAATTGTATGAAAATGAAGGCACAACATACCCAACTTATGAGACACAATGAAAGCAATGCTAAGAGGGAAACTCAGCTCTGAGTGTCTCCAAGAAGAAACTGGAAAGAGCATACACTAGCAGCTTAACAGCACACCTAAAAGCTTTAGAACAAAAAGAAGCAAATACATCCAAGAGGAGTAGAAGGCAGGAAATAATCAAACTCAGGGATGAAATCAACCAAGTAGAAACAAAAAGAACTCTACAAAGAATCAACAAAACCAGGAGCTGGTTCTTTGAGAAAATCAATAGGATAGACAAACCCTTAGCCAAACTAACCAGAGGGCACAGAGACAGCATCCAAATGAACAAAATCACAAATGAAAAGGGAGACATAACAACACAAACCGAGGAAATTTAAAAAATCATCAGATCCAACTACAAAAGCCTATACGCAACAATTTTACTCTTGCACAGAGTATGCAACTTGGTGACAGAGAAATCAGATAATTTGAAGGGGAAGAGGATCTTATCTTAGTCACAGTGTAGGGAAATTGTGATATGCTTTTAGAAAATTAGTCATCTTCTTGTGAAACTCAGGAGGGTTCTTATTTCTCTCACCCTTGGACATGTGCCATTTATCTAAGGGTGTGCAAAGAATATCACTCATCAGTGGTTTATTCTCTGAGGTAAAACATTGATACAGCCAAAACATAGCAGTAATAGTAAGAAAAGGCCCAAACGTCATCAAAAGACATAGCATTGTTTCAGCCAGTGAAGAGCTATGCGCACAGTGGTGGACCTTTAAGAAACTCTTGGAGCTTCATGACGTTAATATCACAGTACAATATATCATGTGTATTAGTGACAGTGCTTACGTGAACTAAACCACCCATGAGGTAGTTATGTAAATGCACACCATAAAAACTGTATACATACGCAATACTTGATAATGATGATGGGCATCACTTCGGGGAAGTCCTGACAGGAACTCACACAGCTAGCCACATCAAAGCCACAACTGAAGACAGACTGATTCTCATCTACACATGCTACCTGCTTCTTGTGCTCAGATCGCTTTTTTCCCCAACTAATCAGTTCAGGGATAAGCCTATGAAGTGGTCCCACTGTGTTGAGGGTGGACCTTCCCACCACTGTTAATAATCAAAAACACATTCCCCACAGACATGGCCACAGGCCAACCTGGTCTAGATAATTCCTCATTATGACTTTCTTCCCAGGTGATTCTAGGTTCAAGCAGATAGTTAAAACTGACCAGCATAATTTATCTTATTTGGGGGGGGGGGGGCTTACTGTAATCATGCTGTGCGGCTCTCCAGTGGACCCTTTTACCCTGTATTTATGTTTACAGTGTGTGTTGATAGCATCATTCTCTGGTGCTTGATTTAACCTCATGCTTTGTTCATCATGGGCCCTAAGTATAAAAATCCACTGCTAATGTTACTAGCAAGAGGTCACAGGGAGTAATTGACCTGGAAATGAAATTTAAAGTGATTAAGGGCTATGGAGGTGGAAAATCGATGATGGTTATTGCTCTCCAATCAAGCATGCCCCAGTTCACAGCTACAGTCTTGAAAAATATGTACAAGGCGATCGAAGCTATTTAAGGATCTGATTTGTGGAAGGCA
>JADRCD010228002.1:0-19229 GCA_019843815.1 Montemys delectorum
GACTCCCTGAACTTGGATCCAATTTACAAAGTCAATGTATAATGGGTTTCATTCTCCTCTTAACTTCTCCACATCACCCTTTCACCTCCATACCCACCAAACTTTCTGTTTGTTCCTTTTTCAAACCAGTTAAGTTCAGTTTGTGCTGCCTAAATAACCTTAGATATGGAACCCAGCTGACACCATACTCTTAAGCAAAATTAACTTTTCCTCTCTCAGCAGTTATTAGTGTCTGTTGATTCTTCAGCTGTGGTACAGCACTGTGCCCACTTAGCCCCACCCATGTTGGATTTTGCCTGGCTAAGGCATGTGTTTGGTGTCACAGCAACTGTGTGTCCATATGAGAAACATTGCGTCCTTGTAGTACACAACACTTCCGGTTCTTAGAATCCTCTTACCTGTCCTACAATGATCCCAGAACATTGTGTACAGCAGTATGATTATAGGTATCCTATTTAGAACTCTGCACTCTTTTCTTCACTGTATGTTCACCAATTGTGTTATCGAACATGGTCATTTCAAAGCTTTTGCTGATTTTGCAATTGCTTATTTATTATAATATCTTTGAGAGAAAAAGTGCTGTCAAAAGTGCTACTGCCAGAGTCGATGGTACTTTTATTAACTCAAAACACACTTCATATTAAAATGAGAGCAGTGCACTTCACTGAGGTTCACATAGACAAAGTTTCTGCACGTGAGAATGAATACAGTAGTTGATGTTTGCTCTTGACCTCCAAAACTGAGCAAGAAGCACTTGAAAAAGCTAGGTGACAAAGATAATATTTTTTTTTACTAGTATTCTCTTTCTTGAGTAAGGATAACCAAAGTATGAAATAATGCTTCAAAATCAATTCCATATAACCTGCTCTGACAGTAGCATTATAAGACTGGTCATGTGCTACTAGGGCTCTTCCAGTGGTATTAGGAGGTACTGCAAAACAGCGTACCATGAGGATGTCTAACCTTTGTCATTCCTTATTTAGTAGTTCTATTAAATAATGAATCTGTTGTAAAATTCAGTGTTAGAAATGAAATTATTTTTTTGCAAATATATATATTTCAAATATATGCGAACTATAACACAGTTTCCATTTGTGGTTCAATCATACTGACAATTATCTTCTGTGAAAACTAAAGCATGCAGAAATACTTACATTCCTTTCAAATCATTAATATGTGCTAGGGAACCATAATATGATTTGAGTTTAATCATTATTCATACTAAGTAAAATGACTTGAAATATATTTCATGCTATAGATTTGATAATCTCATGTATTAGCTCATGATTCAAAGAAAAAACACAAAATCATTTAATTAAAAATTCCATCATTCATTTGTTTAATGCACTTAACAACAGTGCTCAAAAGTGCTTAGTGAGCTGTGCTCTCCAGTACTTTATAAATACTAAATCTGTTTTTAAGAAGCAAGTGACTTTTAAGGGTGATATATGTCTAAGCACATGGTACATCTCTTGAAAATCTCAAGAAGGGTATTCTACATAACAGAATTCTCAGGTAAAGTATTTCTAAGCTGAATCAGTGAATGTTAGTTGTTTTCCTCACCAATAAAATTGATGGCTATAAGCTAGCTATATATCTTTTGTTCTATTCGCTCAGTGTAGATGCTATTTTGCACACAATGAATACTGCTTCCTTAATTGCTTCTCAATAGAAAACACTATTAAATGCAAAACATACAATGAAAGTAGCGTCTCTATTTAAAATTGACATTGCTCTTTAGGTAGAAACTATGCAAAATGTATTATATGGACACGTCTTAAAAGTTCTGAAGGCTCAAATTCCTCAGCAGGGCTTCTTTTCATTAGAATACATGGTACATAATATGTCGTTTCTTTTTCTAATAAAACTCTTTATTATGCAAATACTCTAAGTTTGCCTATAATATATGAGTACTGTGTCAACAGTTTCTTCTTGTAATGATAAAGAAGCATATTATGGGTAAAAAGGTAAAGTTATAACAATTTCTCAATCAATTAATATTTAATATTAGGAGTGAATTTTTTTTTTTTTTTTTTTTTTTTAGTTTTAAGAATATACTTAGTGGTTATTCTTTTGGTATAGAGTAAATTAGACTCCGATGTACTCTCTCCTCTGCAACCCCTCCCCAAAAAAGAAAGTTTAGAAAATTTATGGCCTTGAAATCGAATAAACCTTCAGATCCAATGAATTTCCTGAGACATTTCATTGTAAACCCTCACCCACAGACTGGACATTATAATAAAATTAACTAGTGTTTTGGGTGAGGCCCCAGATGCAGTAAGGTGGATGATTTGTCTACCAGTTGTTAGGTTACCATCTAGACCTAACAAGTGTCACTTCTAATCACTTTTTATTAGAACTTGAATGAACTGGAACAGCAAAAGGAAATTAGGACTCAAGTAGATGAGCCAATAACATGAGGAATATAGTTGTAGTGATGACCACAAACCTGTAACTACCCTGCTATGGATCTGTAAGCTCATATACTGTTCTCTGGGACACAAAACCAAAGCTTTACAGGTCACTATATTTTTAGCTCAGATACCAAGAACTGTAAGGGATATTTGTGTTTCTGTATGTTCTTGTTTGTTTTACCTGTTGCCATCTATGCCAGGAGATCCATGTTTAAGAAATACCAACTTTATCCTAAGTAAAACAATGTGCAACAATGGAAGGGTATAGTCCATAGTTTGCTCTTATAGGCTCAATGTACTCAGAAGTACTCAGATGTACTCAGAATCACAGTTAAGTCTCAACTTTCCAGTGCAAGCATATCAAAGCCATTTATCTCAAGGAATAGGATATATTTGCGTATTATGTGATAATCCTTTTCCTCTTTTTTTTCTCACATGTTTAAATTGAGATAGAGATTATTCCTTTGCCTAGAGGCTAAATAGGTATTTTCTTTTGGGGGGGAAGTGGGGTGGGGGTTTGAGACAGGGTTTCTCTGTCCTGGAACTCACTCGATAGACCAGGCTGGCCTTGAACTCAGAAATCTGCCTACCTCTGCCTCCTAATGACTGGGATTAAAGGCGTGTGCCACCATTGTCTGGCTAATAGGTATATTAAAAAACTTCTTACCTGTATGTTAAAGAGACATTTTAAGATTGGAATGGTCAGAGTTTAGTGTGAGTTGAATATTTTGCCAGAAAAACTATTTCTGAAATCTCTTCTTAAACTGCAATATGATCCATATTCAAACAAAGAAACAGACCAACCGTTCTTCTTAAACCGGAATCTTGAATTTTTGCTTAAGCACATTCTAAACTTGATAGTTCTGTTAAATAGGCAGTATTAGTGATATTCTTTTTCTTTTATGTTAATGGTGAGTTAAGATTATGGAACAGAGGGATGGAAAATTGTAGGATCCAGAGGACAACAGAACATGACCCATAGAATTAACTAAGCAAGGGCCATGAAGGTTTACAGAGACTGAAGTGCCAATCATGAATCCTACATGAATCTGCTCTGGACCTCTGAATACATGCTGTTTGGTTAGCTTGCAGTTTTTGTGGATCTCCTAACAGTGAAAGTAAGGGTATATGTGTATCTGACTGTGCTGTAGATGCATAGGAAATTTTTCATTCTACAGCATTTCCTCATTCAGCTTTGATATGAGGGCACATACCTAGTATAATTGTATCTTATTATGCCAAGTTCAGTTCCTATCTTGGGGAAGCCTATTCTTTTCTGAAGAGAAACAGAAGATCAGGGTGAGAGGGGAGGGAGGAAGGGATACTGGGAGGAATGGAGGGTGGAAAAGCTGTGGTTGGTATGCTTTGTATGAAAGAGAAGATTAAATTCAAAAAAAGATGAAATACATATGAAAATATTTACATTGGTTGTCATCAAATGTTTTCTATGAACAAGCCATCATTATTTGCCTTCACATGACATATACACCAAACACAATGATATTACAATATGTTAGGTTTAGAAATTCTGTGGAGTTGCAGTTTTTAAGCTTGACTATGTAGCTAGGTTTATGTAGTGTTTGCATTGTACATAGGATGCTCCAGATAACATTTCTAGCACTGTGTAAATAGAATATGATAATATATGCTTGCAGTCACAGCACTGGGGAGATAAAAGCAGAGGGACCAGAAGTTCAAGATAATCTTCAGCTACATGGTGAGTTCAAGGCCTGAGTTGAATATATGTACCATTGTATCAAAAAGTTTGAAGAAGAAATAAAAATTAAAAAGCACTTGAAGAATAAAGAGAGAGAAGAGAGAGAAAGAAAGGAAAGAAGGAAGAAAGAAAGAAAGAAAGAAAGAAAGAAAGAAAGAAAGAAAGAAAAGGAAGGAAGAAAGAAAGGAAAGAAGAAAGAAAAGAAAGAAAGGAAAGAAAGAAAGAACAATTTTACAAAACCAGGAAAGCAAACAATCCACAGACCCAGAGTATATAAGTACAAAAGAGGGCTGAAGAGGGGAGAACTCACAACTATACCTACAAAGAGAAAACCATGATACAGTGCAGGTGTTGTGTGTAGGTGTCTTAGTCAGGGTTCCTATTCCTGCACAAACATCATGTCCATGAAGCAAGTTGGGGAGGAAAGGGTTTATTTGGCTTACTTCCACATTGCTGTTGATCACCAGAGGAAGTCAGGACTGGAACTCAAGCAGGTCAGGAAGCAGGAGCTGATGCAGAGGCCATGGAGGGATGTTCCTTACTGGCTTGCTTCCCCTGGCTTTCTCAGCCTGCTCTCTTATAGAACCCAAGACTTCCAGCCCAGAGATGGCACCACCCACAAGGGGCCCTACCCCCTTGATCACTAATTGAGAAAATGCCTAACAGCTGGATCTCATGGAGGCACTTTCCCAACTGAAGCTCCTTCTCTGTGATAACTGCAGCCTGTGTCAAGTTGACACACACAACCAGCCAGTACAGTAGGGTATGGGAATGACAGGACAAAGGACATTGTGGCAGGGGAGGTACAGGAGTAGTAGGGATCAGGTAGCTGGAGGATCGAAGGTAAGTATTCTGGAAAAAATGAATTGGGGGGGCATTTCAGGGACTAGCTAGAAACCTAGTGCAATGGATACGCCCAGGAATCTAAGAGGGTGGCCCTAGCTAAGACTCCTAGTAACAGTTGATACAGGGCCTAAACCAGTCATCTCCTACAAAGAGGCAAAACTTCCAGTGGGAGGATTAGGACAACAACTCAACCAGAAAACATTTGGCCTATAATTTGTACTCCGCATAAGATGTGTGTGCTAGGGTAAAAGTAGTGCGGAAATCGTGGGAGTTGCCAACTAGTGACTGGTAAAGATTTAGATTCATGCTATGAGAGGGAGCCTAACCTTTGACTGGATAGCCCAGAGACACAGAGATAGCCTGGGATAGAACCAAACACAACTGGCCAAAACAAACAAAGTCAATTAAAATGATTCCTAATAATTCTCTGCTGTACTCATAGATTGGTGCTAACCTAATGGTCATCAGAAACTTTATCTAGCAACTGATGGAGACAGAGACCTCTAGTTAAACATTAGGTGGAGCTTGAGGGTCAGTTGTATAGCTTGGTCTTCTTATGGGGCTCCCTACGGGAGGCTGTCTCTGACCCTTTTGTCTGCTTTTGTGACTCTTTTCCTACTACTGGTTTGCCTCCTCCAGTCTTAATATGAGGTGTGGTGTCTAGTCTTACAGCTACTTGGTATACTAGGTTGGCTTACTACCCATGGAAGGCCTCCGTATTCTGAATAGAAATGGAGGAGGAGTACATGGGGAAGAAAGTGAGGAGGTCCAGGGAAGGGAGAAGGGAGAGGGAATGATGTTCAGGATATAATATATGAGAAAAGTAAAAAAAAAAAAAAAAAAAAAAAAAAAAAAAACAAATCAAGAAATTATTGTTTTTCTTATTTTAGTTAATATTGTCCTAATGATCAGTATAACTGAATGATAATATAGTGTTTGTTTTGGTTTGGCTCGGGCCAGGGCCAAGAGAAAAAGAGCTGAGAGTTCCGGCTGAGTCCAGTGGGGAGGAGTGTCCTTGGTTTGTTCAGTGGACAGTTTGGCTTGGTGGGGGCCCTGGCTGGGAGTGCTGAGAGGCCTTCTGCCAGAGATTAGGCACTGCTCTTTAGACAAAGGCCTGTTCTATTGTTCCCCACTGCAGATCCCAATGAAAAGAGATAGTCCATGGTTTGAAGGCATTTATTGTCATGGCAGAAAGTGGTGATGAGTAAAACCATACCTCACTTCAGGGCAGGCCTGAGGTTAAATACCTTTTGCAGGGAGGGGTGTCTGGGAATAGGAGTTTATTGACTAAGCCTCCCGGCCTTTAGGTACTTCATTAAAATGGAGATCTGTCTTGAGGCTTGTGTCCTGTGGTCATGTCCTCTACCTGTGGAGGGGCTTGGTGTGTGGCCCTTATGTGACTGATGGAGAGCTGTGGCCTAGTGCCAGGAGCCTCATGTCTAGGAGCATGGCAAAATGCCTACCATCCTTAGCAGGATTATTCCCTGCAGGGTCCCTGGGGTATCAAGCCTTAGCTCAACCAGAAAGCAGGCTGCCTTTCACAGTCCTACAATATAGTAGTGAAAATAGTAATTATGTAGAAAAAATATGTTTTTACTCTTCTTAATTCTATTATTTTTATGGGGCTTATCAATTAATATTATTTACCACAATGAAACCTGTCTGTATAGACATCTTCAGCGGCACTAGTATTATTTGGTGATTAAACCCTTTGTATGTGCAAGACAAATCCATTATTTTACTTATTTAGAAACATTTTGCTGTACGATTTAGAATGGTCTTGACTGGCTGTATAAACGAGACTAGGCTGGCTGCAAATTTACAAATCCCTTCATTTGCATATATTTTCTCATACATGAAAATGAACCAAAGGTTTATTAAGATATAAATACTATTCCTAATTTATGAGAGTTCTAAAGAAACATGGAAAATGTTTTGTGAAATAGAAGACATGCCTTGGACCCGTGATGACATTACAGTGAATACATGCTTACAGATTGCCCTTTGTCATCACAGTCTAGAAAGGAATGAATAAAATCTGTTTCATTTTTGTGTTAATTATTATATTGCTTATGACATCGTATGTCCCTGTAATTTTCTTCTTTGGACAATCTCCAAATGAAAATTAAGTTATTCAGAGAAAGATATAAATTCATTCTAATAGCTCATATTTCTTTCTTTGATTTAGGTAATGTTGGCTGTTCAAAGAACTGGTCCTGGCATGTGTGGATGGTGGACAAACTGTCCAAAGTATCATCCATATACATAGGATGTACTGTACCACAGTGGAGTTTGCAACTACAAATGTCAGGTGTGGCTGTGGATTCCAGTTAAGACAAAAAATTCTTTCTGTTAATGTATATTTTTTCTGTTATACATACATACATATATATATGTACATATGACAAAGAAATTAAAGTAACCATTGTTTGCATACAAGTTGCAGTATAACAAGTTCATATAAAATATGTGATGGCTTAGAAAAATGAAACTTTATATGCAATTCTCATTAGCAATTTAGAAATTTACATTTGAATATTTCTATATCCAGAAATATTGAGTTTTAAAGTGTATTTTCAAAATGAAACAATAAGGCTTCAATGTTTAATGGGATCTTAAATAAATAAAGATTAAGGACAATCTATTTAATGTAGTCTTTCATATGAGGGCTCAACTCCATTGGCTTTTGGTACTTCAAATGAAGGAATAAGAGTTACAGTTGTCATGATTATTACATGGCATGATGTTATATGGCATATCTGAATTTCCACACATTGTCAATTAAGACCTATGTAAAGATATTAAATGAACTGATGGCAGAAAAATAATTATCCAAGTGGAACCCAACATGCATAAAAACTGTATTACTGGAACCAGAATTGAGTATTTGAAGAGGGCTCAGAAAGATATTCCCTGAACAATATCATTCATCATTTGAATAACAGCTACCACTGTTGAGATTAAAGGTAGATGAAATGCCCAACAGTAGGAAGAGGGAACTTATAGAGCGTACCTCCAGCAGGAAGAGAGGACATCAGAGGAGAGAGAGGGGGGCCATCCCACAGTCACAACTCAGTTCCTGTCTGAAAGAATTACAGGGATGGAAAAGGAGAGAGGAGCCTGAGGAAAAGAAGTTCCAATGACAGGCCCAAAATGGGATCCAGCTCTCACAAAACGGGACTTAGCAAGAGCACACTCCAGAAGACCTAACAACCAGATGAAAGGGACAGATACAGATATTTGCATCCAATCAATGGACAGAAGCAGCTGACACCTGCTATTGAACTAGGGAAGACTGAAAGAAGCTGAGAGGGTGATCCTGTAGGTCATTTAATCTGGACTCTGGAGATCTCTCAAACAATGGACCACTAAACAGACAGCATACACCAGCTGATATGAGGCCCCCAACACTCATATAGTAGAGGACTACCTAGCCTGTGTTCATTCAGGGATGATGCACCTAACCCTCCAGAGACTGGAGGCCTCAGGGTCTTTAGAGGACAGGTGGGGAGGGGGGTGGAGGCATCCACATGGAGACAGGGGAATGGGAAGTGGGCATGGGATGTGGAACAGTTGGAGGGTGGACAGAGATGGGGGAATAAAATATGGGGTATAAAATAAATAAATGAATGAATGAATAGATCAAAAAAGAAAGAAGGAAAAAAGGAAGGAAACAAAGAAAGAAACCTAGTGAAGAATGTAGACTTTCCTTTTCTTACCAAAATGTATAGAGACATTCTAACACACCAAGAAAGTGTTATTTGTCAAAGTTTCCTGTCCATTATCTCAACATATTTTAATTTTAATTTTAAAAACTTAAAAGTTTAAAATTGTATGAAGTTATCACATAGGTTCCAAAGCTATCACATTGTGAAAGGTGCACATATATCCACTGTGACAGCGTGCTCTTGGTATTCATCTGGGTATTATCCCTATGATAGAATCTTTGTAATGATGGCTTCTTTTCAGCACTGTAAATCGATAAATTCAATGTGACCTTCCATATAACATGTGCTCAGAAAATATGATACGCTCTGGGGAATTAATGGCAGACAATCACCATTACCCTAGCTAACACACCACTGCTGCAATTTGTACAAACCATAAACTTGGTGTGAGAAGAATACTGAAACTAAATTGACATTGGCTACAATTTAAAATTGCAGACCTCCACATATGCACAATGTCTTACTTCATTTTAATAAGTCATTACAATGGAACTTCTGATTGATAGATATTTGCTATTATGGGTCATCTAAAACAGGCAAAATTACAGAAAACTTACTGAAAATGTCCTGGCAGCTTCTCATAGCATGTGTTCACTCAAGCAGATGAAGAACTTGGATGACTGACAAGAGCTGTGCTGACAGTCTGTCTAGTAACGCCATTGCTTATAAACTTCAGGCATGCGGTACATGAGACTAGATGACTGTTCTTCTGTTCCATTAATGCTAGTAATCTGAACCACAGATACTGAAATATGAATATTCATTATGTCTAATTGTTTACTTTCCATTTACTATTACCAGATTTGTGTTTTGGTTCAATTTTATTCAAACTAAAAATAAACAATAAGCATTTTCTAATATTCTTTGTAACAACCGGGTTAATTATATTCATCTTATTTAACACTAGTGATAAAAAGATAACCATATAACTGTAGTAGGTATAATAGGATACACATAGAAATACTACAACAACAATCATCAGAAGTCTTTAAATGTATGACATACTCAGAAATCATAACTATTCGTAGAAGGAAAATGATGCATTTCTGAGTTCTTTTATAATATTTATTGATCTCAAATTTGTATTAAGCAAAATTTTTTATGTTTAATATATATCAATGAACATGACAAAAGTATTTGCTGAAATGTATTTACAAATGTACAGAAAACTAAAAATTAAACACAATTATATTAATTATATAATATCTTCTTGTTTATTTATTTTATGTATATATATTTATATATACTGTAGCTGTCTTCAGACAGACTAGAAGAGAGTATTGGATCCTGTTACAGATGCTTGGAAGCTACCATGTGGGTGCTGGGAATGTCTGGAAGAGCAGTCGTTGATCTTAACTGCTGAGCAATCTCTCCAGCACTCAGTGCTCTTAAACACTGAGCCATCTCTCCAGTAAATTTAAAAGCAATAGGATTTTTTTTTTAGTCTTGGAGGAATAAATAGGGATGGAAGGCTTCACATTTAAGTAAATATATTCTTGGAAAGAAATGGAATAATTTTTAGTACCTGACATATGATAGATTTTTGTAAATTAATTTTGATAACCATTACATGTTTATAGTTTGTTGATAATAAGCAATAGGTACTATAATAATAAGCCCACCATATTTGACATAAGAATATAATATATAATCTAAAATGTATAAAGGCATAATAAGTATAATACTATTGATGTTGATCATAGGTAGTTATTATAAAACAAGAGAGAATTCATATAATCAAAACCTGGTGGTTGGCAAGAAAATAAGACAATTTAAGTTTAAATACATTTTTAATCTGTACAGAGATTAATAGTGTCCACCCATAGGACAGATCCCAAGTCAGGCAAGACACAAGATTGCCTTTCCTTCAGTCTCTGCTTCATTTTGATTGGTGACCACATCCCTCCATTGGAGGACCATTCTATCTACTGCAGGTATTCTCTGACGGGTTCCACCTCTCCTCTGTTGGGCATTTCAGATACGATCACCCCCAGGGAATCCTGGGAGCCTCTCACATTCCAGGTCTCTGGAACTTTGTAGAAGGATCACCCAAACCCACAACCCACAACCCTATCCCAATCAGCATCGTATTTGCATTCATTCCACTGGCCCTCTACAGTTCTTTCTTATCTCTTCTCATACCTGATCCTGCCTTCCTCTTTTCCTCCTCAACCCGTCTCCTACTGAGGTCAGTCCTTCACTCTGCCTCTCATGTTTATTTTTCCCCCTTATAAGTTTGATTGAAGCATCATTACTTGGGCCTTTCTGCTTATTATACTTCTTATGGTCTATAGGTTATATCAAGGATATTCTGTACTTTTCGGCTCCTATCCACTTCTCAGTGAGTACATATCATGCATGTCCTTTTATGTGTTCTTGGATTCATTTTCTAAGAATTTTATCAAGTATTGGTATTAAATCTTTTTTTGAAGGTTTGGTGGAATTATGCACTAAAATAGTCTGGCCCTGAGCTTTTTATTTTTATTAGGTAGATTTTTAATGACTTCTTCTGTTTCCTTAGGGGATATGGGACTGTTTAGGTAGTTTAACTGATCTTACTTTAACTTTGGTTAGTGTAAACTATCTAGACAACCATCTGTTTCATCTATATTTTCTATGTTTTTTTTGTTTGTTTGTTTTGAGTATAGGCTTTTCTAATAAGAGCCAATGATTTTTGCAACTTTTCAGTTTCTCTTGTTATATTTCATTTTTTTCATTTCTGATCTTGTTAGTTTGGATAACAAACAATTTGGATCTTGTTTGTGCCTTTTACCTAATTTAGCTAAGGTTTCATCTGTCTTGTTGATATTCTCAAAAAACCAGCACTTGATTTTGTTGATTATTTGTATTGTTTTCATTTGGTTGATTTATTTCAACCCTGAGTTTGACAATTTCCTGCCATCTATTCCTCTTGCATGTGTTTGCTCCTTTTTTTTTTTCTAGTGCTTTCAGGTGTGCTGTTAAATTACTAGTATAGGATCTCTTCAATTTCTTTATGAAAGCACCTAGTCTTCCTGTGTGTAGTAGCCTGCACTGGCATGTCTGGTTTCTTAGAATCTATGTGGCATATGTCTAGGATCTTCTGGCTTTTAGAGTCTCTGTTAAGAAGTCTGGTGTAATTCTGATAGGTCTGCTTTTATGTGTTACTTGACCATTTCCCTTTATAGCTTTTAATATTCTTGGTTTACTCTCTACATTTAGAGTTTTGTTTGTTGTGTGTCAAGAGGATTTTTCTTTTCTGTTCAATCTATTTGGTGTTCTGTAAGCTTCTTGTACATTTCTGGCCACCTCTTTCTTTAGGTTAGGGATGATTCTGTTGAAGATGTTTTATGGCCCTTTGGAGTGGGAATCTTCACCCTCTTCTATTTCTTTTGTACTGAGGTTTGGTATTTTCATTGTCTACCAAATTTCTTGGATGTTTTGCATTAGGAAATTTTTACCTTCTGCACTTTCTTTGTCTGATGTTTCAATATCTTCTATGATATTTTCTACACCAGAGATTCTTTCTTGTAGCTCTTGTATTTTGTTTGTGGTGCTTGTATCTGTAGTTCCTATTCTCTTTCCTAGGCTTTCCATCTCCAGGGTTGCCACCACTTTTGATTTATTTATTGTTTTTATTTCCAATTTTAGGTCTTGGGACATTTTGTTCAACTCTTTTGGCTGTTTGAATGTATTTTCCTGTATTTCTTCAAGGGATTTGTTTGTTTCCACTTTAAGGGCTTTGTTTCTACCCTTCTGCTTGTATTTCCTGTATTTCTTTAAGGGAATTGTTTATATCCTCCTTAAAGGCCTTCAATATCTTCATGAAATATGACTTTAGGTCAGAATCTTGCTCTTTGAGTGTGTTCTAGTATCCAGGGGCTTTCTGTGGTAGGAGAACTGGGTTCTGATTGAACCAAATTACATTACCTGTGTCCCTCTGTTAGGGCAGACCTCTGGGAGACAGGCAGCCTGTGGGGTTCAGGTGGGTATGCAGGCATGTTGATCTGACACAAGTGCAGGTAGAAGTGCAGACCAGAAGGGCTCAGGCAGAATGGCATAGATCCCATGTGTGCTGGGCTCTGTGGGGTTCAAGCTGGTATTAGTATTGGTGTGGCCTTTTCACCTGTGTCCCTGGTTAGGTAAGACCTCCTGGGAGACAGGAAGACTTTGGGATCCAGGAGCAGGCTTGCTGATTTGCCACGGTTACAGGTGAAGTTGCAGACTGGAATGGCAAAGGGGAGAGAATATTAAAATTCTAAGAGTCCAGTATCAACAGTCTAAGAGAATTGTGATTATTATTTGGAGTCTGACATTTTACCAAGACAATTTTAAATAAGAAAATTGAGTCTTTTCTACTGAAAAGATATTCAAACCTCTTCATGATTATAAATTCATTCTGAAAAGATTCTTGATTGTTTAAGTATAAAAAATATGATTATCACTATTTTCTAAGAACAGTGATTGATGTTTTAATGGGCTTCAGTCCTTATTGTATTAGCTTTGAAGTAGAAAATACTTAACATTCCTTGTTTAGGAACTCAGACACCAAGCCATGTGTAATGCTATATTTTCTACTCCTCATGATCCCTTGCTATAGTCATCCCCTTAGTAGATGTCTCCCCACCACACTGGTAACTTATCACAGGTAATTATATCACAGTACCATCTGTGCTGGTTGTTTCAAGCATTATGTTCTTTTCTGCAATCTTTATATGCCTTAGTATACTTTCCAAATCTATTTAAAGAATAGAATTTTCTTCTTACTTTTGGGAAGAATATGTACATACTTAAAGCAAAGACAAAATTATGATGTTTGATTTGGGGGTTATGGTGATTAGCTTATGTAATACTACGTAAAATAATTTAATTAGCTAGTAAAATAATTTTGTTCTGAAGGTTTCATTTAGTAGGTGATGAACTTGTCTTCTTTTGCAAAAGGGAACCCAGGTTATTTGGCGATTTGGGTTATGATTAGTGTGCCTTGCCCTAGTCTAGGAGTATATTTTGGCCTTGTAGGAAATTATTGTGTGTCAGTGGACTCAGTAAATAAAATATATCCTCAATTTTATGCATGTCACTCAATAATCCAGAGCCCAACAATAATGTAAGAATATATTCTTATTCTCATTTCTGAAACCTGGTCACTTCTTTCATTCAAAGTTGTTTGAATACCCAAATTTCTCTAGTCCAAGTTCCCTTTCCCTAAATTCTCCCAAGTCTCGGGTCTTTGTCTTTTCAACTGATAGTAGCCACTCATTCCCTGTTGCTGAGCCCTTTAAACAGGATTAACCTTGAGACAATTTTGTCCTGCTTGTAGATGAATCGTTGTAGGGCTTCTGAGCTACTTAGTTGACTAAGGCATTCTTCTCATGGATTATTTCTAACCTGCTGCACAAGATTCAGGCAGCTCTACCATAATCTCCTTCTCTGTCCAAAATAGTTTAAAAACTAGAGATGGGCCTTAGAACATTGTGTAATATTTTTATGAGCTTCGTGAGCCTTCTTTTGTACTTCTATAAACTATTTCCATGTGTAGAAAAGAAGTATACAATGATTTGGCACAATTGCCACAATAGTGACTTGTATTTCACAAGTAGGAATTGTACACAATTCTTCAGGGATGTAGTAGGTTTTGGGTTCATGGGAACCCCAAAGAATATCACATAATCTGGTTTCCCTCTGCTATTGGCTACTGGATTGGATTGTCTACTGAATAACAGCAATGCTAATTAATTTATGGAAGACAGGTAAATCAAAAGTGCTGTTTATCAGGTTATCATCACATAGCCTTCAGCGAAATGCTTCCTATTAATAAAAGTATCACATAAGAAAGAAACAATACCGGATTTCTCCTACAGAGACACCATCACTGATGTGTGATACAGCTACGTCTAACCCTTAGCCACTATCCCTGCCATTCAGAGAGATGTGAAGCCAACTTTTAATCCAGGCATAATTTTGTTTCCTATAAAATTCACCTGTACTTGACTTTAAACCAATAACAATTTGCACTGGGTAAAAAAATATTATTCATTATCTTATATTTGATTCAAAAATTTCTCATATTTCTAAATGATATTCTCATTTATGGATATACTGACCGTAAACCATTATACCTTACATGTCAGTAATGTATCCCTCTGTAGACATGACTTAACTGAGTGAGTAAAAAATAATAATAAAATACAAAAAATGAAATATTAGAAAGAAAAAAACAGAGAATTAGTAACCCTGAGATAGTTATTTCTAGAAAATTTAAAATATGTTTTCATTTTGTAGTTAGATGTATGCTACTTGCATGGCAAATTTGTTTGTGTCCATTTTTTCTCTGCATTATTGTCAAAATCTACTAGAAAAATTCAATGAAACTCCTTAAAACTATTGCATATGACATTCCTTCAGTTTGTCTGTACATTCTAATGGTGACATGCCAGTGCTTTCAACTCTCTTCAGGATAAACCTCTCTCCATTTTCTATCTACTTTTGGAAAAATGTGAAAAAACAAGTGTGATTTTTGCAAGCTCTACATTAAGATCCTTTATTAAATAATTTTGTTTGTTTTAACTTAGGTCACCTCTGTTTTCACTGGCACTATAAGTGTAATGATTTGGAAATAACTTAATTTGGGTAAAACTTATATAATAGAATAGAAATAAGAGGAAATATTATTTTGCTATTATTTTTTTTTTCTGTTTAGCCACCCAAATTAAGGACTGTTACTGTAGAATTACACTCCTCTTAAAAATCAGATGAAATTTAGGGATATGAGGTTTTAGGAATAAACATATCACTACAATACTTAATTTTATATAAAGTTAATTTTTAGACTCAAGGAAAATATCACTTCTTTCCAGTCTTTAGGGTTGTTCATTTGTAGTTGGAAATATTATGCCTGTGTTTATGCAGCTCAGTTTCTGAATTTCAAACCAAAATGAGTATTAGTAACCCTGGGTTAGTCATTTCAAGGAAATTAATTTCAAAACTGTTTGTTTCCATTTAGTAGTTATGTGTGAGCTATTTTTTATAGCAAAGTTTCTCCCAATACATCTGGCAGAATTAAATTTAATATAATTATGGAGTATAGAAGTACAAATAGTAGAAAATGATATGCTTTTTCCATGAATTTTGAAATGGCAGTTCTACTTAGGGAAGAAGAAAGATAAAACCTGTTTCCGATGCTGGACACCACTGCAGAGAAAACTGGTAGCGATGACAATGTGTGAAATATCATAGAAGGGATAAATGAACTCCTTGCATTTCTGATGTTACATTTTTAAATATATTTTCAAGCTATGAAGCAAAAAGTTGAAAAAATTAGCTTAGTATGTCAGAACTTTTAGGGTGTGGGATTTAGAATTAACTATTACTGATTCAAACCTACTATGTTGTAGATGTCACACTAGAATCTGTAATAGGCAGTGTAGACAGATTACTAGTCCTGAAGTATAAAATATGAACTTGAGTAAAGGCAAATTAAAAATGCCAGGTCCAAGATCATCATTGTAGTGAGATTTACAAAATGTTTATATACATTTTACCTGAATGTATATAAATGTATATGTATGTTATGTGTATGTATAGATAATACATAGATAATAAACATTCTGAAGTAGAAAAATATGAATAATTAAATGCTAATAGTTTATACACAAAACATATTATGACTAATATTAATATATTTAGTGAAAGCTATCAGGTTTTGCTTATACATTTAATATATGATTTCCACTACAATTAATGCACATACTTTTCACAGAATTTAGGGGACTTCATTCATACAGTACATTTTCATTTATTTTAAATTATGACTATGTGTATGTATCTCTGTGTAGAAATGCACATTGTTTAAATGCCAATTCCTGTAGATTCCAGAAGGTATCAGATGCTCTGAAATTAGGGTGTTTAAGAAGGTGTCCGCTTCCTGTTGAAGAAGCAGGGAGCCAAATTCTAGTCCTCTGCAAGAGCAACGTAAGTTCTGAACTTCTGGGTCACACTACTTATTTACTTAAGTTTATACTTTCCAAAATAAAACTACACTTCTTTGAAACAGCACACAGTTCAAAATTTCCCACTTGAAAGGAGGAACATAAGCTTTTGTAGTTTGTTAGAGAGTATGACAATTCAATACAGTAACCATTGTAAGTAAGAATTGTGCTAATATGCTTCTGGTAGCTGCAGACACACTGAGTTCCAGCTGTCTAGTTCCCTCTGTTTTCTTTTGGCTTAATGAGCTTATTCCAGTCAGCATACAAATGTCTTTTAACTTGTAGTCTGGCTTTGTACAATCCTAAGCCTGAAACTCATGTTAGAGCATGCTGGGATACAAACTTGAGCTAAACATTCACAAAATCTAATATTCTCAAGTGCTTTGATAATTAGAAACCTTTATAAATATAGTTCTCTCAAAGAAACGTTTATCATGATTAATGTGGAAAACTGAAGCTTTGGTGCATTGTGAAAGCTCCAGGTCGATGTGGAGACGTGATCCCAATGGCTTTAATTTTTCTTGCTACGTGTATTTCTTGGCTCTGTTGGCTGTATCTCTGACACTTTTGTACTATTATCAAAATACAATCTTTAATTAGTTGGTTTTTTATCTATACAAACAAATACTAGTAGAATCTACTTTAGGAATAAAAAGAATTATTTTAGCTTATAGTGAAAACCAGACTTTCTTGGTTATGAAGTTTTAACAGGAGAGGCTTGGTTTATGACACGTTCAAGAAAAAGAGGAAGAGGAATTCTAGTACTACTTTGATTTTTCTGTCGCCTTTCCCTTTATCTTTGTAAATAAGTCCATTAATTAAACTTAGTGCATTTTGATATTATTCACCCATTTGCGATTCTTTACATACCCTCTTTCTTCATTGTGGTGGCGTGAATATGCTTTACCCACAAGAAGTGATACTATTAGGAGATGTGGCCCTCTTGGAGTAGATATAGCTTTATTGGAGAAAGTGTGTCACTGTGGGGGAGGTCTTTGAGACGCTCCTACCAGCTGCCTGGAAGTCAGTCCTCTCATTCAGGTCAAGATGTTGAACATTCAGCTTCTCCTGCAGTACCATGTCTATTTGCCTGATGTCATGCTTCTCATCAACATAATAATGAACTAAACCTCTAATACTGCAAGATAGCCCTGATTAAATGTTGGCCTTGGTCATGATGTCTTTTCATAACAATGGAAACCCTAACTAAGACATTTATTTTCCACTCCCTGCTCACCCATCTTTTACTTTTCTTATTTTATCTATTGGCAATTATTTCTGGGAGTGAGGCCTGTGGTTGAATTACAAGAGTTATGTCATAAAAGAAAATGACTCCTCCTTCCTCAGAAGTCATCAGATCCCAATAGGTCTATACCTAATGTTGGAATTTGTACTCATCTTCCCTCCTCTATGCTAGGATTTTGCTTACTTTGACCTGTCCCAGGTCTGGTACATGCTATTGCAATGGGTGTATTTTCATTCGTTGCTCCGTATTCTCTGACTAAAGCAACCTTAAATGAGAAAGTGCATATTTAGCTTACAATCTATTTTGTAGTTTGTTAGCATCAGAAGCAGTTTACGATTAGCCTCAGAATCCAGTATGATACCATCCCTAGGCAACAAGGACCTGCTTTTGTCTGTTGCCATGGTAACTGCCACACTCCAAGCATTCACCTCACTTGTGAGCAGTGGTGCATGCCATTATCTGGCATCTATATCACTGGCTGGAATAAAAGATAGAGACTCTGACCATTTCCCATCTTTTTCCTTCTTTTACTCACCTCTCCCCCACCCCTATTCAATAAAAAGCCTCTTCTCATGGGATTATGCTTTCCTGGTATGATCTGTCCAGAAATGAGCTATCTACCAACTAACAGAATTCATAATAGGGGTAAAGTCAAGGCAAGATCTTGAACCAGACATAGTCAGACAATTGAAAGGAGAAATGTGTGCATGCTTGATTGACTCTCATCTCTCTACTCTTATATAGAATTCAGTGTTAAAGCCAAAGAGTGACTCTACTCAAAATGAATTGGATCATCCCACATCAATAATTAGGACAATTGTTCACAAGCATGCATAATTCAACTTTGTCTGAACAGTTCCTCTTTAAGACTTTCAGAAAAGTCTAGATTATGCAAGTTAAGAATTAAATATAAGAACTACAAAATACAAATTTCCTTTTGATATTAACATACACCATAATGAGTATTGCTAAGGAATTAAGATGATTAATTTCTGTTAGATCAAAATACTGTTAGATCTTTATTTTATTTTTTTCATTTTATTCTGGGCTATGAGGATATATATTTAATTCCTTATTTATTACAAAGTTTCCCATTTTCCTTGGAAGAACAAAATGTACAGTTTTCTCAGCAACTATTATGTTCTTCTTTTTGACATTATCTAGAACTTTACAAAGAATACATAAGTGTCTTATCGGGGTACCTCTGGAAAGACGAATTCACTGCTTGCCTCAAGAAACCACAATCATTTGAAACTTTCTGAAGAGATACTTCATACTGAACATACAAACACACACCACACCACACACACA
>JADRCD010228002.1:19329-36910 GCA_019843815.1 Montemys delectorum
GAGAGAGAGAGAGAGAGAGAGAGAGAAAGAGAGAGAGAGGGAGGGAGAGAGATTGCTGTAAATCTTGTGCCAGGTTACAGATGTTGTCACCAGTGTACACTCTTATTTACAGTAGCAGACATCTATCTGACTGTTTGCACTTTGATTTTCTCTCTGCATACTTATACAGATTTTTACCTATTTTTCAAGACAAATGGAATGACCAATGCAATAAAGTGCTATTACAAGTAAATACATCACACAACTCATAGTTAAATAAAAAGCAGAAGGATGGAAACAAAGTGTGAGACTCATTTTCCGTGTTTCCTAGGTGAGCACAAAGTTCTGGTTTGGCAGATGTAAGTTTACAGAGCTTGAGTCATTAAGAGATATTATGAACGAGGAGATAACTGGCTCTCTCAGTCCCTCTTCCTCCACCCCCACCTTCAAGGCAGTTTAGAGAGCAAGTGCACTTGCTGGCCTCCCAGGGACTGCAAAGTCACCATTTCTACTGGGTTTTGAGAAAAGCCACAGTGAGGATAGCCCTGCCCACTTCACTGAGAAAGTTAGTGAATATCTGACTTGCACAGAATAACAAAAAAGGGCAATATCATTGGAATTCAGTAAAAGGTTGAATGGCCATCCTTTTGCCTGGTCAAGCATTCTTTTATTTTCTGACATCTGGAGCTTGTTACCAGAACAAATTAGAGCAGTTCTAAACAGTGGATGCGGATGAGAACTTCCTGTTCTCAGGCTACTGAGCCAGTAAACAGAGGAACTAAGGCTCAAACAAAGCAGCCATAGAAATAGATTCGTAATGCTTCCATAGACTTGTAACTAAAGCTAAGTAACAGAGGTATTCTACTGCAGAGTAATTGTGTTGTTAATGTTTCTGATTAATTTTACTATATAGTAGGAAACTAAAATGATTCTATGGTATCTCACCAACAAAACTACAAGGATTATATCTATAATCAAGGTTTCTTTTTGTTTTGTTTTGTTTTATCAGAACAAAGAATAACTTTGTGCCAATTTAATTCATGCTCCTAAAATGATTTAATAAATCTGCAGCTATTTCAAAAGTTTCATCACTTGCTAAGACTTCTTTCTACTTAGTTATCCATATTTCTTTCTTACAGTTTTTTGTTAATTTGCGTTTTATATTCAAATTACATTTTATTCTGTATATTCTGATTAATTTCGTCTCCCTCAACTAATTCCAATCATCCCTACCACCTCTCATACTCAATTATCCTTTGTTACTTCATTAGAAAACACAGGTATCTTAAAAGAAAAAGAAGAGTAAAATAGAATTAAATAAAATAAAAATAGGAAAAGAACAAAAACCAAAACAACAATAACAAAACTCAAAAAAGTACAATAAACACATATAGACAAAGAATCACAAACATTAGAACACACAAAAATCTCCTAAAAACACAAAACCAAAAATCATAATGAATAAGCAAATATAGGGCAAGAAAAATTAATACTGCCCAGACAAAGCGTGATGAGACAAAAGTCTCCTTCAATTATCATTGTTTGAACACATAGAGTGTGTTTCAAATTACCATTGTGTGAATACATTTTGTGTTGGCCACCTATCAGTGAACATGTGGCCTGAACTTATAAATAATTTTATACTCAGTGAGACTGTTTAGGAAAACTAATCTTTCATTTGTGAGTGATGATCAACTGCAGTAGATTCTAGACTAGAAATGTGGGCTTGTCTCTACTTCCACTTTCAATGCTGAGTCCTCCTTAGGCCCTGATCTGTGTAGATCCTCTGCATGTTTCCAGAGTTTCTGTGGGTATATGTGCACCATCCCTGTTGTGTTTAGAAGGTCTAGCTTCCTTTGTGTTCTCTGTCCCTCCTTGCTCACACAATCTTTTATGTATTTGTTTGTTTGTTTGTTTGTTTGTTTATTCCTTCTTCGGGGTTACCCCTTGTCCCAGGAGGGAGAGAAATTGATGAAGATATCTCATCTAGGAGTGAGTGTTTCAAGGTCTCTCGCACTCTGCACATTTTCCAACTATCAGTGTCTATACCTATTCCTATTTACTGCAAGATGAAGTTCTTCTAAGAACTGTTAGCTGACCAAGATACTGATCTATGGGTGTAGCTGAAAGCTACTGTAGTCTTTTGTTGCTAAGTCCCTTGAGTAGAACAGTAGAATGTGGTTTCCCACTGTGTTCCTGGACAATTTAGCTTCATATTCTCCTTTTTTTTTTTAATTTCTTTTTTTTAAAAAAAATTGGATATTTTATTTATTTTCATTTCAAGTGTTATCACCTTTCCTAATTCCACCCCAGAAAGCCCTTATTCCATTCCCTTCCTCCTTATTCTATAAGGGTATACCCCCACCCACCCACCCACTCCAGGCTCCATCCCCTCACATTCCCCTACACTGGAGCATCAAGCCTTCATGGGGCAAAGGGCCTCTCCTACCATTGATGCCCAATAAGGCCATCCTCTGCTACATATAAGACTGGAGCCATGGGTCTCTCCAAGTGTACTCCTTGGTTTGTGATCTAGATGGTGGGAGCTCTAGTTGGTTGATTTTTTTGTTCTTCCTATGGGGTTGCAAACCACTTCAGCTCCTTCAGTCCCTTCTCTAACTCCTCCATTGGGGACCCCATAATCAGTTCAATGGTTGGTTGCAAGCATCTAGCTTTATATCTGCCAGGCTCTGGCAAAGCCTACATGAGATGGCTATATCAGGCTCCTGTCATCATGCACTTCTTGGGATCCACATTAGTGTCTGTATTTGGTGATGGACCCCCAGGTGGGGCAGTTTATGGATGACCTTTCCTTCAGTCTCTGTTGCACATTTTGTCTCTGTATTCATCCCATGAATATTTTGTTACACCATCTAAGAAGGACTGAGGTATCTACACTTTGGTCTTCATTCTTCTCGAGTTTCAAATGTTCTGTGAATTGTATCTTGGGTATTAACAGATTTGGGGCTAATATCCATTTATCAGTGAGTGCATACTGTGTGTTCTTTTGTGATTGGTTTACCTCACTCAGGATGATATTTTCTAGTTCCATCCATTTGCCTAAAAATTTCATGAATTCATTGTTTTTAATAACTGAGTAGCACTCCATTGTGTAAATGTACCACAATTTCTGTATCCATTCCTCTGTTGAAGGACATCTGGGTGCTTTCCAGCTTCTGGCTGTTATAAATAAGGCTGCTATGAATACAGTAGAGAATGTGTCCAGGTGATATGTTGGAGCATCTTTTGGATATATGCCCAGGAATGGTATAGCTCAGTTCTCAGGTAATACTATGTCCAATTTTCTGAGGAACTGCCAGACTGATTTCGAGAGAGGTTTTACCAGCTTGCAATCCTACCAATAACAGAGGAATATTCCTCTTTCTTCACATCCTTGCCAGCATCTGCTGTTACCTGAGCTTTTGACTGGTGTTCTTTTGATTTGCGTTTCCCTGATGACTAAGGATGTTGAACATTTTTTTAGGTATTTCTCCACCATTTCGGTTTCCTCAGTTGAAAATTCTTTGTTCAACTCTATACCCTACTTTTTAATGGGGTTTTTGATTGTCTGCCATCTATTTCATTGAGTTTTTTGGATATATTGGATATTAGCCCTTTATCAGTTGTAGGATTGGTAAAGATCTCTTCCCAATTTGTTGGTTGACATTTTGTCCTATTGTCAGTGTCCTTTGCTTACAGAAGCTTTGCAATTTTATGAGGTCCCATTTGTCAATTCTTGATCTTAGAGCATAAGCTATTGGTGTTTATGAACTTTTCCCATATGCCCATGTAATCAAGGCTCTTCCCTACTTCATTTTCTATTAGCTTCAGTGTATCTTGCTTTATGTGGAGCCTCTTGATCCACTTGGATTTGAGCTTTGTACAAGGAAATAAAAATGGATCAATTTAGATTCTTTTATATGTTGAATGCCAGTTGAACCATCACCATTTGTGAAAATGCTGTCTTTTCTCCACTTGATAATATTAGCTCCTTTGTCAACGATCAAGTGACCATAGGTGTCTGGGTTCATTTCTAGGTTTTCAATTCTATTCCATTGATCTTCCTGCTTGTCTCTTTACCAATATCATGCAGTTTTTAATCTTGGTTGCTTTCTAATACAGCTTGAGATCAGGGATGGTGATTACCTAGAAGTTCTTATGTTGTTAAGAATAGTTTTCACCATCATGTGTTTTTTTGTTATTCCAAATGAATTTGCAAATTACTCTAACTCTATGAAGAATTGAGTTGGAATTTTGACAAGAATTGCACGGTATCTGTAGATTACTTTAGGCAAGATAGCCATTTTTATTATACTAACCCTACCAGTCCATGAGCATGGGAGATCTTTCCATCTTCTGAGATCTTCTTTGATCTCTTTCTTCCGAGGCTTGCTTGGTTAGAGTCACACCAAGGTATTTTATAGTATTCGTGACTTTGGTGAAGGGTGTCCTTTCCTTAATTTCTTTCTCTGCCTGTTTATCCTTTGAATAGAGGAGGGCTACTGATTTGTTTGAGTTAATATTATATCCAACCAGCTCAATGAAGTTGTTTATCAGCTTTAGGAGTTCTCTCGTAGAATTTTTGGGGTCACTCAAGTATACAATCATATCATCAGCAGATAATAATATTTTGACTTCTTTTCCAATTTGTATCCCTTTGACCTCCTATTGTTGTCTAATTGCTCTGGCTAGGACTTCAAGTACTATATTGAATAGGTACTGAGAGAGTGGGAAGCCTTGCCAAGTCCCTCATTTAGTGAGCTTTCTTCATGTTTCTCTCCATTTAGTTTGATGTTGGATAGTGGTTTTACTATGTTTAGGTATGGGCCTTGAATTCCTGATCTTTCCAAGACTTTTATCATGAAGGAGTATTGAATTTTGTCAAATGCCTTCTCACCATCTAATGAAATGATCATGTGCTTTTTTTTCTTTGTGTTTCTTCACATAGTCGATTATGTTGATGGGTTTCCATATATTGAACCATCCCTGCATTCCTTTGTGTATAAAGTTTCCTTCCTTGTCTTTTTTGATAACTTTTGGTTGAAAGTTGATTTTATTCGATATTAAAATGGTCACTCCAGTTTGTTTCTTGGGACCATTTGCTTAGAAAATTGTTTTCCAGCTTTTTATTATGAGGTAGTGTCTATCTTTGTCACTAAGGTATGGTTCCTCTATGTAGCAAAATGTTGGGTCCTGTTTTTGTATTCAGTGTGTCACTCTATGTCTTTTTATTGGAGAATTATATTAATTAATGTTTAGATATATTAAGGAAAAGTGATTGTTGCTTCTAGTTATTTTTGTTATTAGAGGTGGAATTATGTTTTTGTGGCTATCTTCTTTTGGGTTTGTTGGAAGAAACTTAATTTCTTGCTTTTTTGAAGGTGTAGTTTCCCTCCTTGTGTTGGTGTTTTCCATCTATTATCCTTTGTAGGGCTGGATTTGTGGAAAGAAATTGCGTAAATTTGTTTATGTTTCTCCATTTATGTTAATTGAGTGTTTTGCTGGGTATAGAAGCCTGGGCTGGTGTTTATGTTCTCTTAAGATATATATGACAACTGTCCAAGGCCTTCTGGCTTTCATAGTCTTTGGTGAGAAGTCTGGTGTAATTCTGATAGATCTATCTTTACATGGTACTTGACCATTTTCCCTTACTACTTTTAATATTCTTTCTTTGTTTAGTGCATTTATTGTTTTGATTATTATGTGATGGGAGGAATTTCTTTTCTGGTCCAGTGTATTTGGAGTTCTGTAGGCTTCTTGTATGTTCATGGGCATTTCTTTCTGTAAATTGGGGAAGGTTTCTTCTGTGATTTTGTTGATAATGTTTTCTTGTCCTGTGAGCTGGCAATCTTTTCTCTCTTCTATGCCTGTTATTCCTAGGTTTGCTATTTTCATTGTGCCCTGGATTTCCTGGATACTTTTGGTTAGGAGTATTTTTATGCTTTTTTTTTTAATATTCTTTGGCTCTTTTCCATGGTGTCTTGTACACATGAGAATCTCTTTTCTAATGTATTCTCTTGGTAATGCTTGCATCTATAGCTCCTGATCTGTTTCCCAGGTTTTGCATTTCCAAGTATAGCCTTCATTTGTGATTCCTTTATTGTCTACTTCCAATTTTAGATCTTGGACTGCTTTGTTTAATTTCTTCATCTAGTTGGCTGTTTTTCTGTATTTCTTTGAGGGATTAATTTATTTCTTCTTTAAAGGCTTCTACCTCTTTGTTCTTTCCTGTATTTCTTAATTGCATTATTAGTATCTTCCTTAATTGCCTATATTATCTTCAAGATATTGGATTTTAGGTCAGGATCACGCTTTTCAGTTGTATTGGAGTATCCAGGTGCTATGTTGGGAGAACTGGTTTCTGATGGTGCCACAGTATATTAGCTTCTGTTGATTATGGTCTTGGGCCATCTAGTTATCTGTGGTATTAACTGGCCTTGGTGTCTCTGTCTTGAGCCTGTCTCCTGTGTCCCTGGGTTGCTGCAAGTATCTTGGGATACTTGTGGCCCTGATTGCCGCAGATATTTTGGGAGGCCTTTAGACTATTGGGTCTTCAGAGGAGCATACATGCAGATGATCTGTTACTCTGGCTACAGGATATCACCAGGGAGCCCTGCAGATTGTGTGGTGTTGAGAGAGTGGGGATTCAGGCTGATCTGCCCCCACCAGCAGGTACAGACCAGAAGGGAAATGGTGTTCCTATGTAGGGAGGAGGAGTCCTGCATCTGCTGGGCACATGTGAGGTTCCTGCTACTACAGTTATTTGGGTGGCTCTCCTACATATTTCCCTGGCTGCAGCAGATCTCTTGACATCCCTGTAGACTGTGCAGTGTTGAGAGAGAGGGAGACACAGTGTGATCTGCCCACAAACAGGTGCAGACTAGAAGGGAGAACACATTTGTGTGCAGGGGTGGGGAGTCTCAATTCCACTGGGTACCTGTTGTCCTGGCTGCAACAGATCTCCTTGGAGCCCTGTATACATTCTGGTGTTGAGAGAGGAGAGACAAGCTGATCTGCCCATGAGCAGGTGCAGACTGGAAGGGCCACACTTTCCTTTTCTATTTTCAAACAGAACTTTCTTCAGTGCGGTGTCAGAAATAAATTGAGTTAGGTGTTTTTGGAAGTTTCCATATATTTTGTTGTTCTGGGAGGATTTGAAAATGAATAGTGTTAGTGTAAAATCATTTCTTTAAGTGTGATAGATTACAACAACATATCTGTTTCCACACAAAACTTCTGTACTCATACTATCAATATAATATTTGTAGAACTCAATGACAATATGCAATTCCTCACTACAACTAAATTTTAGATAACTAAATTAATTTCTAGCCTGTACAATTCTGCTACAACTTTTAGAGTATATTCTTGTATAATAGTTGATAGATTATACCATCGTGATGTTTTCTATTAATGTTTAATCTCTGTTTACTGACATAAAATTATTCAAATAATATTAATAATCTGGTTTATAGACTCTTCTTAGTATTGGTTTTTCATACATCAGGGTGGGTGGACTAGGACTGTCAAACTATTGTCCTCTTTGGACTTTCCACCTGCTGGTACATTTACACTGGGATGGTAGGTACTTGTGCTACAATGTCTGGCTGTTATGTGAGTTTTGGGTATCCAAACACATACAATTTTTTCCCTTTATTTCTGATTTTAATAATTTCTTTCTTTCTCTTTTGACAAAATTATTATGATACATTGATCTACATAACTGTTTTCACAGGAAGAAATATTGTGGATATTTGTATTTACATGCATCTGCATGTGAGTGTGTGTGTGTGTGTGTGCGTATAACCACTGCATGCTTAAAGAAGTCCAAGGATTAATTAAGATGGTGGGCTTCCCTTTCTAACTAGTTTGAGTCAGTTTCTTTTGATATTTGTTGTTCATATGCCAGACTTGCTGGACTGAAATTTTCAAGTCATTCTCCTTTCTTGAGTTCGTACCTTGTCATATGGTTGCACTAGGATAATAGGTGCTTGCGCTACAAAGTCTGGCTTTTATTTATGTTTTGGAAATCTAAATACATTTTTTTTCAGGCTTGAATGGTGAGCACTTTACCCACCAACTATCTCACCATAGCTAATTCATTCATCATCATCATCATCATCATCATCATCATCATTGTCACCATCATTATCATTTTAAATTGTATTTGTTATATTACGTGATTCTTCCATCTGTATATATGTCTGTGTATCATTTGCATACCTAGAGCACATGTAGCCTAGAGAGGACACTGGATCACTTGACTGAAGTTGCAGAAAATATTAAGCCACTTTTAGATCCTAAGAATCACACTTAGGACCCCTGAAAGAAACAAGTTGTGCTCTTGAATACAAAATCACCTCTCGATATTTTGACTATAGTTTTATATATTTATTTTATTTTCAATTATGTGCATGAATTTTATGCTGTAGGTAGTATTTATGCAAGTGTCTTCAGGTACCTGCAGAGAAGAGAAACCCTGGAGTTGGAAATAGAGGTAAATATAAGCCACAAAACATGGGTCTTGAGAATCAAACTTGAATCCTTTACAAAAACAGCAAGTATTCTGAACTTTATTCCCATCTTTCAGACTCCATGTAAAATATTTTAATCCTTTGTTCTACTGTTTACTCTTTTATTCTTCTTTGAAGATAATTTCTCTGTATTCTCATAATTGTACCATGGAGATTTCAATTACAATTTTCTGATCACTGTTCTTCTTTATTCTCTGTATTTCGCTCTAAATATTCCCACCCTCAGGTAAGTTCAATGTATGCCATAAATGTTGACATGCTCTAGTATCATTCCAATATGATTAAATATAATTTATTTCATTTCATATGATTTCCTATTTTATACATAGGTAAATTAGTACTATGCATTCAATTTCTATGCTTTCATGAATGGCTCAATATTTATTATGTTATGGTCATTCATTGCATTGGTCAGAGAATACATTCTTTGAATTGAATCCTTTGAACGGTATTTATAATTGTTTTGTATTTAGTATCTTGACTATGATTCATTCATTTATTCTCTTGTACATTCTATATGAACTAAGGCTTTCCCACACTTCACTCCTCTCAGCACCCTACCCTACCCTTTGCCAGATTCAACTTCTCACCTATCCCCAGCAAAGATCAGACCACTCATCAATATCACATATACCACAACAATCTACACTATGACCAAGTGCTGTTCCAAGAAGTGGTGAGGGGGCCCTGGGTTGTGGCCCAGGCCCGGCCTGCTGTGGCTCTCTCTCTCCCTGGGGGAAGGGGGCCTGGTGCTGTGGCCCAGGCCTCTCTCTCCCTCCTAGGGTGGCTGAAATCTGAGCCGTGGTCTCAGGAGCAATTCACTGAACACCTTCCGTCCCTTCGAGTAAATGCTCAGTGGGTCTCCAGAGTTCAAAGGGGCTCTGCTCTACTGGACTCTGGCTGTCAGAACTGCCCCACAACCAGGTACAAACCACCATATTAAGAATAGGTGATTCAACTCAATATGAGGAAATACGTTCCAGGAGCAGGCATAGAATCAGAGACAACTTCACTTATACTGTCAGAAGTCCCAAAATAATACTAAGCCAATAACCATAACATTTATGCAGAAGACCTAGCACAGACCCATATAGGCTCTGTGACTGATGTTTCAGCCTCTTTATGGCCCATGAGCATTCTTTAGTTGATTATGTATGTCATGTTCTCATAGTGTTCTTGATCCCTTTGCTCACACAATTCCTCCTCCTCACTTATCTTAAGAATATTTAGTGCTTGCTCATAATAAACATATTCTGATCTTATTGAAATATATTATTCTATAGATGTCTTATAGGTTCATGAAGCTTATGATCATATCAAGAATTTTATTTTGACTCGTTATTCCATCTGTTAATGAGATGGAAATATTTATGTGTCTAGTGTTACCTGGGGTTTTCTTCATATACTAAAGACCAGGTGCATAAAATTTTATAATAATTTAGAATTATGGTCTTGATGGGTTAGTATATTTTTCTTTCATAATGAAACATCTTAATCTATCACATTGAAATGTTTCCCTTTTAAAATCAAGAGTTTGTAACAAAATAGAAACATAGCCTTCTAAATAATGCTTTCCTGAACAGGATCTCTGCATCACTAGGTGCATCTCAAGGTGAAGCATAAGTCCATACAAGAAGCCAGGTGGGGTGACAGTTCACATTTCATAGCACTATCCACCTTTTTATGGATAATAAAATCAAGATTCTTATTTTATTTTCTGGTACTTCCTCATGTTGCTTTCCATATTTACTTTCATTTGATGAAAATTATGTTTTATAAAATCACTTTCTATGTAGTTTTAAAAACATTTTGTGCTCTTCTAATTTAGTAAAATTGAGAAGCAATAAATTACTTCTATGTTTTAAATACTTAATTCACTGTTATCCACTTCGTAACACAATCTACATAAACTCAATACACAGCTTGTGTTCCTTCAGTGATAAACATTTTCCTTTATTAACCACTCTCAATATTAGTGTCAATTTTCAATTAATGAAGATTTCTGCTGTGGAAAATATAGAGAAAAGAATTGGTATGATAGATGTTTTAAAAATAATTACAATGATATGTTACAGATTAGGAAATATTATATGAAACGCTTAACTAAAATATAGTAATAGCATCTTTTTAAAATTTGTTTTTAATGAAAAATATTTTTACAACATATTTTGATCATAATTTCCTCTTCTCAAATTATTCACATACCCTTCCCAGATCACTAGACAGCCAAATGCACATGATTTTATACTCTTTCTTTTTTGAAAATAAAGAACCAAAACAAAACTTAAGGAAATCATAATTTAAAACAAAGAGAAATAAAAACAAAGAGAACACATAAACAGCATATACATACAAAAGGAAAAATCTATAAAAAAAAGAAACCTACAAAATCAGAAACCATAATATTCAAGCAAAAGACTAATAAGAGAAAATAAAAATTTCCAAACAAGCAATGAGACAAAATCACTATAGTTTACTACCTTGTTCATTTTGCATTGCTTATCTTCTGCTGTGCCTGTGGCCCTATTCTTAAATATGCTTAATATATCTAGTAATATTCCATTGGAGAAAACTATTTTTTCCTTTGTAATTGTTGTTATTTACAAATACCATTTTGAATAGATCTGGGAGCTCTGAGGTCCATTTTCCCCTCTTAATGCTGAGAATCCATGTGGCTTTAACTTGTGCACTCCCTGCAGATTGTTCCACAATCTCTGTGAGTTCATATATGTATCAGTCTTGTGTTTAGTGCATGTTACTTTGTATCATCCATTCCCTCTGGCTCTTACAACTTTTCTACCTCTTTTTATACATAGGTTCCTGAGCCCAGAGGGGCGACACCCCATTTAGGATGGAGTGTTACAAAGGTTCCCACTACTCTCTGTACATATTCCATTTGAGGGTCTTTGTATTTGTTACAATCTACCGCAGGAGGATACTTCTATTGATTCCTAAACAAGACATTGATCTACATATACCACAAAATACCATTGTGAATCATTTTATTGCTATGTTTCTTTAGGAGAACAGTAGTATTTTATTTTCTTTTAGATCTATGGCTAATCCAGTCTCAGATTCTTTACTGTAATAACTAACATAATAGTCATGAGTTATATCTTATGAAATAGGCTATATGCCCATCAATTAATGCATGGATAATGAAACTATGCTATATTACCCAAATGGATTATTATTCAGCTACTAAACAAAAAAGTATGATAATTGAAAGACTGATAACAAAAAATGACTTAGAAAGAATCATTCTAACTAAGGTAACTCTGACCTAAATTGAAAACTATTGTTTGTTTTCTCTTAATCAACCCATTGTTATGCTTTCTACTATCTATATAATAACAGGTGAGATAAAGAATAAAAGGCTAAAAGTATATGGGTTATTTACCAAGGATTAGAAAATACAATATATAGTTATGAATTTAAGGAGGAGGGAAATAAGTTAAATAAAAGGGGAATGGAAGATAGGAATCAAAATTGGAAGTGACAGTCAACACTGAGGGATATTCAAAGGGTCACATAGAAGCATACTTCTGGAGAAGCATCCAAATACCATCTCTCAATGCTCCTATGATAGGAAACACTATTGCTTCTGTGGTTATAAGATGCATTTTCTTATTTAACGTTTATGATCATGATGGCGATGATGATGATGATGAATTCTTCAGTAGTAAAGAATATCTCCTTTAAATCAGTAGAGAATTAGCAAACAAAGATTACTTTTGTAAAAACATATTCAAATTTATTTTCAGAGCAAATACTCCCTTGTCTGTGCACAGCCCCCAAGATCAATTAGAAAATATATGAATGATTTTAGTTAAACCTACATGAGAAAGTATGTCTTTTCATCGAATTTAATTTGCCATTTATCATTGGCAAATATCCTAATATTACAGGGTCATAGTTTTGCTTTAATATACTTTCTATTTTTATATAGAAATAGGAGTAAATAAAACAAAGCTCACATATAGCCAACTTCTCTAATCTTGACAGTGAAATAACAAATTGTCAAAAACTAGATAAACACTATTATAAAGATAATTTCACTGCATCTTCATTGCTCTAGAGTTATGACAAGTAAAGCTGATATGCACATGCCATCTCATATATCTGTCTTTGCTTTCTGCTAAATTCATAGCCTTGTTTTTTATAAATTGTTCTTATATGCCTATATGTATATGAATATATACTCCTGAATATAGCTAGCTTGTCTGTATAATATTACTTGTATGTATGTTTTCAGGGCTGACAATTGGTGTGTCTTTTCCTGAAAAAGATTCTGTCTCTGCTCTTAACATTTCTTTGTTGCCTGTAGGCCTTAGTGTAAGGTTGAGGTCTTTTGGGCTTTTCTTCCTCCTCCTTGCATCCCTGTTTTTGACTGTCATTTTCAGCTCTTGTTTTGGTCATGTTAGTGAGACTTTATGGGCCTAATAACCGATACTACTAGAAGCTGTGATCTCATAGCAAATTCCATGATCCTCTAAGTCTTATAATCTTCCTACCCCAGTAATAAAGAATTCCCAGAGTCTTAGTTGTGGAATTTGTTTTGTAGACATATCCATTGGTACTGGGCTCCAAAACTCTCTATTTTGATTGCTTGTGTTTTTCTTAGTAATCTCTTTTTGATGCAAAAATATGTTTTTAGAAAATAAAAAATGTAAATACAAAGGTATAACACAGTATTAACATGGATTGGTTAGAGTCAGATTCCTTTTAATAAATCTACTTATTTTCCTTAGTAGAGAGAGTAAGACTGGAATTTGGAAAATATTATTAACATTCTTTCGCCTTGCCATATCAGAAATGGAAGCAAGCATTGAAGGGAAAATTTTAGCATGAAATATTGAGTTTTGTCTAATGTGTTTCAATCAAGTATAAGAGCTCAGTACAGAGCATTGCCAGTTACAAACTTTACTCATCATCTACATTAGTAACCCATCCAAAATTCACTGGAATGCTCTCCTACATTTCAGTTCTCTTACTTTTCTTTTTTTTTGTGTAATGTATTTATCAATTATTGTTTAACTTATTCTCTGAATTACCAAACATTTATTCGTAAAATATCTGGGTGATGAAATGCATTTTGCAAATGAGAAGTAGTCATATAATTTCAATTATACATATTGGCATGATTTACATTAGATTACCTTGATTACCTTATATAGTTAGAAACTAGTTATACAAGTATAAAAATAAGTCAATTTATTCCTCCCTAAAATGTGTTTTCTCATGAGTCTTCAGGTAAGGAATAATGAGATTTATTTTCCTGAATCCATCATTCATTAATCATGTAAGAAGAGCTAGAAAATTAAAAAGAAAATAGACAATTTACTCTCCAACTGAGGGTAGAACGACTCAGTGGAAGATCCAAACATGTGAGTAAGCCATCATGACACGGAGATAATTGGAATAGGGGGTAGTAACTACCCACATACAGACGCAGTAGTATATGCACATACATATGGCCACTAAGGTCAGTAATAGCTTTAGATGGAAATTACATCTGAGTAATAAGAACTTGCAAGGAAAGCAAATAAAAACATGACTGCAAAAATAAGGATTTTAAATCAAAGCCCAAACTAATCTTGTTTAAAAGACATATGCTAAACCTGCATGTCAAAAAGTTTTGGCATACTCCTGCACACTATGAGACTCATGTAGACGTAGGTGGTTTATATGTAGATTAGACATCAAAAGAAAAGTGAAGGCAGAGTGAAACACAAACCAAATTCACTGTGAATAAAGCATTAATGTTAGCACCCATATTTTCAGTTGTCATATACATCTCAGTATTAGAATAGTCAGGAACCTGAATCTTAAGTCTGAAGCTAGAATTCAAATGCCTAGATTTATCTCTGGAAAGACTTTCAAAGGGAGGACCTCAGAAAAACAGGTAAAATGAGTGTCCATACCTACAGAGAACAAGTGGAAGGGGCCTACATTGTTCTATGGGCAGACCCAAGAAAATCCAGGGATCAAGGTAGGCAGTTTGAGTAAACAGACTGAGATTTAAGTAACTGAGAAAAAATGTCAGAACTTAAGGAACAGAACAAAACAAAGATCCAATAACTGAATAAAAAGATAATTGTTTTCTTAGATACTGTCACTTTAAGTTCATTTTTAATCATACAATATAGCCATGAAGTATTTTTGTTTCTAACCACTGTTCTTTTGGTGAGGGGCAGCATTTTTTTTATACATTATTCTTAACTGGACAGGAATTTGGAGGTTGCATACAGTGTTATGACTTTATTTTGATATAATATATGAAAAAGTGTCTTCCACACATAAGAAAAAGCATATGGTCTATATAAAGCTAAAAGTATACACATATTTAAATATTGCAAACTTTAATATACATTAAAGTATTTTATTCTCCAAGCTTATATATGGATTTCTCATAATAAAATTAATGTATAAGTTACAAAATTACAGCTACATGTGTTATAACAATGTGTATAACACTTGAATAAAGTACTCAAGAAAATAAATAAAATGTATGCTTGTATTTATGTGGATGAGTATGATGATCAATATAATTTATAATGTTTGAGGTAGGAAACAAATAGAATGGAAAATTTTCCTTTTTCTTTATTTCTTCCTCTCTTTTACTCTGTCTTTTTTCTGTCTCTCACAGACAAGCACAGCCTCTTCTCTTTCTCTCTCTTTCTCTCTCTCTTTCTCTCTCTCTGTCTCTTTCTCAAAATTGCAAAATTTCCTAGTAAATTTCAGGAGATAAAGTGTAAATTAATGTTAGGACATTGATTTAAAAAAAATCATCTTAAGGTTCTTATCAAAGTAGTGGAATGAATTGTTGGAGCCAATTAACTTATTTAAGTCAGTAAATAACTTTCTGGAAAAAAAGTCACTTGACTATTACTAGAAAACAATATTTTTCCCACAGAGTTCTACCTTTTTCCAACTAAGGTCAGTCACATCAAAGCAAGTGCTTTGTTCCTTTGATTCTCAGAGGTTTTGGATATGAGTCACCCATGTGATCACAGATGTCACACCATGACGTCTATTAGTCACTAAAAAACTATGACAGAACATTTTCCATTTTCCTAATTAGCACTGGATTACAAAAATGCTGAGTGTATTTCATTACAACTGCTAGAATGACTCAAATCTTCCCTTGTAGCAAACACTTCTTACTTACCCACTGTGGAAGCCTTTTATCCCCTCAGTTCTCACACTGAACTCACAAATTTTCTTTGTTTAGGTGTTGCTTTTTAGGAGAATTTCAGACTGGTGTTTCTGTCCCTATCAGATGCCACATATTCTGCAAATTGGATGTTTCATTTCTGCCTCTAGTAGAATCTAAACAGGATGACAAAAAGATTGGAATCAAAAGAGAAACCTGAACATTACATTTTGATATGTAAAGGCAAATATGAATACAAACTAAGTGGGAATATCAGTAGGGTAATCCATATAAACAAAGGACGAGTAAACACTCTAGAAAGGAAAATTGAAATGTGTAAAGTTCAGTGATTACTAACATTAAAGTCAGAAATTTGGGAAATATATACTGTTAAGGAAAGTGAAGATAGATTTATTATTTGTTTTTAAAGAAACCTAAAACCAGAAAAGTGAAACAAAACAAAAACAAAAAGACAAGGAGATACTAGATTTTGAGTAAATAGTATGATATTTCAGGACCCAAAATGATCCAGGATATTAAGCATGCCCAAACACATAATATTGATTAAATCTATGAATTATTTAATAATCTTTTAAGAAGATTATTGGTTGCCTGGAGACTTTGAAGGAAAACTACTCCAAGACAAATAGTAATCAAGCTACTGAAAACAATTATAAAGCAAACTATCTTGACATAAATAAATATTATAGAAGATTGCATGTACTACAACAATACCCCAAACAATCAGAAACTTCTCCAATTAGCAATTGGATAGCAATAACAAAAATAAGTAACTTGAAATAATGTAATGTTCAGAAGAGAAAAACCTCCACAAACCAACAAGCACTATCCCAGTATGAAAGAGATATTCTTCAACAAATTAGAAACATGATTTTTTGCACTAAAATTTGAAAATATTTGACCAACAAAACCACACAATGAAACACTAACAATAGTTCTTCAGATAATGGATCAGATAACATGAAGATGAAATCTGCATGCATGAGGGCAGAAGGGTCACCAGATTTGGTTAATATAAAGGTTGTTTTCAGTCATTGATTTTCTTCTTAGTTTACATTAGCAAATTGTGTACTGCAATATTAAAACTCCTCATATCAATATGCTTATACATTGATGCATGGATGGATGGCTATATTGGTAGATGATAGATGATAGGTAGATGATTGATCCATCAATGATAGATACATAGAAACAGACACATATACACATACAGGCACACACACACACACACACACACACACACACACACACGCTCGGATATCTGTATGCATACATATGGTAGGCATCCTTGTTTGAATGCTCTGGATCCACGGGAAGTGGAGCTTATAGTAGATGTAGCCTTGATGGAGTATATGTGGCCTTCTGGAGAAAGTGCACCCCTCTGATGGAGCGCTTTGATGTCTTATGATTAAGCTTTTCCCAGCGTGGAAACCAAACCATCCTTCTGGTTGCTGGGAGAAGAGAGTCTCCTTCTGCCTGCCTTGGGATCAAGACATAGAACTCCCAGCTCCATCTCCGTCACCATTTCTGCCGAGACATAGCCATGATGGCCACCATGATGATAATGGACTAAACATATAAAAATTGTAAACCAGCCCCAATTAAGTATTGTTTATTATAAGAATTACCTTGTTTATGGTGTCTCTTCACAGCAATGGAAATCCCAAGACAGTAGCAAAACCAGATATTTCTTTTTTTCCCTTCTTTTCTCTTCCTTTTTTGACATTACAATATAAATACATCATCCCCCTAAAATATAAATACATAACCCATTCACTTTCCTCACTCTGAGTTTTCCCATATACCACTTTTTTTCTCTTTCAAATTTGTGGCTTTGTGTTTGTGTGTGTGTGTGTGTGTGTGTGTGTGTGTGTGTGTGTGTGTGTGTGTG
>JADRCD010228002.1:36920-50343 GCA_019843815.1 Montemys delectorum
GTGTGTGTGTGTGTGTGTGTGTGTGTGTGTGTGTGTGTGTGTGTGTGAAATGACTCGGTAATAACTTGAATAACTTGAGATAGATTCTTATAATTTAGAAGTGTATAGTGTAATAATCAGAGTAACACTGAAGAATCTAGACACTTCTATTGCTGAAACATCACCAAAATATTTAGAGAAAATGTTGCAATTCCTTCGGTGCAATCAATTCTGAAAATTCTTTTTTTTTTTCATTAGATACTTTCTTTTATTTGTGTTTCAAATATTATCCTATTTCCTGGTTTCCTCTCTGAAAATCGTCTATCCCCACCCCCATGTTCACTAACCCACCCACTCACAATTCCTGGCCCTGGCATTCCCCTACACTGGGGCACAGAGCCTTCACAGGACCAAGGGCCTCTCCTCCCATTGATGTCTAAGATGGCCATCTTCTGCTACACATGCAGCTAGAGCCATGATTCCCACTATGTGTACTCTTCAGTTGGTAGTTTAGTCCCTGGGAGCTCTGGGGGATACTGATTAGTTCATACTATTGTTCCTCCTATGGGGCTGCAAACCCCTTCAGCTCCTTGGGTCCTTTCTCTAGCTCCTCCATTGGGGTCCCTGTGCTCAGTTCAATGCTTGGATGCAAAAATATTATTCTGACTAGAAAATATCGTCCCGAGTGATATAACTCAATCACAAAAGAGCATACATGGTATGCATTCACTGATAAGTAGATATTTTCCCTGAAGATCCCAATACCCAAGATACAATTCACAAACAGCATGAAATTCAAGAAGAAGGAAGACCAAAATGTGAGTACTTCGGTCCTTCCCATGAAAGGAATTACAGAGACAAAGTGTGGAACAGAGACTGAAGGAATGACCATCCAGAGACTGCCCAATCTGGGGATCCATCCCATATACAGTCAACAAACCCAGATGCTATTTTGACTGCCAACAAGTACTTGCTGACAGAAGCCTGCTATAGCTGTCTCCTGAGATGATCTACCAGTCCCTGACAAATACAGAGGTGGATGCTCACAGCCAAACATTGGACTGAAAATTCTTAATATCATCAAAAGATAGTCAATTCATTGTGCTCATCCAGTGTCCTTCTCTATGCTCTATATCCATATTCATATTTAAGAGTTTAAGGCATCTTGAAGAAACCTTTTATTCTTTTATTTCTATATCACTCTTTCTTCTTTTCTTTCTCCCCTCTTATTCCTTGCGTTCTTCCCTTTATCTCACACTTCCTTTCCATTCCTTTCTCTTCTTTAATTTTGAAGTTATTCTCATTTACTTTATATGTAGACTTTAGGGAAAATGTCAAGCATTATGATTTGATCTTATTAAGAATATTTGCTAGGTAGTTCAAATGAACAGGTCTTCTAATTTTCTGTAATTCAATCATGCTCTCATTTTCAAAATATGTACTTTGTCTTCTCATCTCAAATCCCTCTTTGATACACAGATATAAGATACTAGGTGTGATTTACTAGAGAAAGACAAAACTCCCAAGGACAATGAATAATCTTGTCCAAATAACAAGACTCATGAACCATTTTTATGAACCCGGATTCCCCTCACCTAAAATGAAGTACCAACCTTACTTTTTTTTTTTTTTGAGTTAAAATGCATTTTGTATCTGCACAGAACACCTTATATTTCTATAAAAATATTATTCCAGATTTGAGATGACACTTTTTCATTTTTTTTCATAGATTTAATCATTAGGCAGAGATGTTGAAGCCTAGTGATAGCTCTAGACTCTCCTTGGCCTCCACATTGCTGGAATACTATCCAAGTAGTCATGTTCCTACCCACCTGATTCCCCACATTTGAATTATTTTATTGCCTGTTGTCTATGTGCAGTGGCATTCCATTTTACATTATTGAAACAACTAGATTTTCCTCGTACACCCTATGCATAAACAATCTGCTTTAAAAGTATTATTACTGACTTCTGTTATCGTTCCATCAAACAGTTAGTTTGCAGTCTTCATCTTATTCCATCTATGATAAAAATTGACAAATTTGTCATTTTAAAAAAATCTAGGAAGGTTTATTTATCCCCTTGTGTCCTTCTTTCCATTACTTATTCCAGTACTTATCCTACTTTTAAGGAATTGTTGTTGATTTTCTATATTAATATAAGTTATAAATATAAATACCAGCTACTAAAAGGGAATTTGGATGATATATATACATATGTATATATATATATATATGTATATATATATATCAAGAAGTCAATACATTTTAACCATGTAAGGTCTAATAAAGTAACTAAGGTACCAGTTTTCTGAAATGCAAAAAACAAACTAATTCATACACTGCTGGTTCATGTGAATCTTTTAAGGATCACTAATCTGATGTATGATGGCTGAAATGCTCCAAAAGCTAAAACTCTGAGTTTTCACATGTAATTTAAAAAAAATAAAACCTTATCCTCAAACTTCCATGATGAGTCATAGTGAACAAAAGTCAAAAATAGTATTAAAATATTGAGTAAAATTTCCCCCAGGTTTTATCATGCCTTTAACATATAAATTACTCTCAACATTGGCTTGATATCTCAAGACAACAGAAAACATTTAATTAATATAAAAATTTCTCACCTTCAATATTCTGAAACATCAAGCACATTTTCCCCAAGCATTTAAGACAATAAATATTCAATCTATACAAAACCATGTTTTTTTTTAGTTGATTGTAGAAATAAGAGATGAAAATCTCTTAGAGGAAACTAAAACACATCAACTTAAAAAAAACTAATAATCTAATCAGTAGTAAACTTCTGGGGAAAAGAAAGGAAGTATGTTGTGACATGTAGCAAATACAATTATTTGAGGAATGTGTTTGTATTTAGTCACCTGTTTGAATACTTTGAAGAGCAATAAACTGATCTGTGGATTTACAAGTGCTTTATTATTGCAGAGATATATCAAATGAGAAGGATTTATTTCATTGTAGAGATATCAAGTTATTACCCATTGCCTATTCTGCATCTCTCAAATGTCAGATACTAAATCACACATTATTATAAACAAATTTCATCAATAACAAAGGGTTATCTTTACATTTTAAATATTACTTCAGGTTATCATTTAATTTTTTTTCAGTGAAAGTCACCCCTGTTGGGTCCTGGGTGACTCACCTTTCCTTGGTTTCTGTGATCCTTCAGGGGCTACCCTCAGTTCCTCATCCCCCTGGTACATATTTCTGTTTGATTTCCTGATCCAAGTCCCCTTGACCCTTTCCTTTCCACTATCGTCATGTTTACCACTCAATGCAGTAATGAAACATCCACATCCTGGTCTTCCTTCCCTCTATATTCCATGTGGTCTGTAGGTTGTATCATGGGCATTGTGAGCTTTGGGCTAATATCCACTTATCAGTGAGTACATACCCTGTGCGTTCTTTTGTGAATGGGTTACCTCACTCAGAACGATATTTTCTAGTTCCATACATTTGCCTGTGAATTTTATGAAGTCATTGTTTTTAATCTCTGCGTAGTACTCTGTTATGTATATGTACCACATTTTCTGTACCCATTCTTTTGTTGAGGGACATTTGGGTTGTTTTAAGTTTCTGATATTATAAATAAAGCTACTATGAACATAGTGGAGTATGTGTCCTTGTTATGTGCTGGAGCATCTTTTGGGTTTGTGCCCAGAAGTGGTATAGCTGGGTCCTCAGGAAGAATGATTTTGAATTATTTGAGGAACCACCAGACTGATTTCCAAAGTGGTTTTAGAAACTTACATTCCCACCAGGAATGGAGGAATATTCTTCTTTCTCCACATCCTTGCCAACATCTGCTTTAACCTGAGTTTGTAAACTTAACCATTCTAACTGGTGTGAGGTGGAATCTCAGGGTCATTTTGATTTGCATTTTCCTGATGAAAGGCTGAGCATTTTTTTAAGTGCTTCTCAGCCATTCAAAATTTCTCAGTTAAGAATTTTCTATTTAGCTCTGTATTCCACTTTTTAATAGGGTTATCTAGTTCTCTGGAGTCCACCTTCTTCAGTTCTTTGTATATTTTGGATTATAGCCCTCTACCAGATATAGGGTTGGTAAAAATCTTTTCCCAATATATAGGTTGCTGTTTTGTCCTATTGTCAGTGTCCTTTGCTTTATAGAAGCTTTTCAAATTTATGAGGTCCCATTTGTCCATTGTTGATCTTAAAGCATAATATATTGGTGTTCTGCTCAGGAAATTTTCCCCTGTGCCCAAGTATTTGAGGCTCTTCCCCACTTTCTCTTCTATTAGATTCAGTGAATCTGGTTTTAAGTAGGGGTCATTGATCCACTTGGACATGAGCTTTGTACAAGTGGATAAGAGAGGGTCAACATGAGAAGAGGGGGATAGAACCTGTTGAAACCACCTCTAGTAGACAGGCATGGCCCCTGGTCAAGAGATGGGGCCACCCACCCATCTCAAAGTTTTTAACCCTGAAATATTTTTGTCGAAAGGAAGAACAGGGACAAAAAAAATAGAGCATTACTGAAGAAAGGGCCAAGTGAGAAAGGCCCCTCCTAGGGATCCGTCATGTTTGCAGACACCAAACTCAACACTATTGCTGTCATTAAGAGGAGCTTGCTGACAGAAAACTAGTGTGGCAGTGTGGTGGGAGCTCAGGGCACCTGGTTGGGGAGCTGTTGGAAGGACTAGAGGAGCAGAGGGAGACTGCAACCTCATTTGAAGAACAACATAGTCTGGCCTGACCACCCAGTTTTCCCAGAGTGTAGACTACCAATCAAGGAGTATGCCTGGAGGGCTCTATGACTCCAGATACATATGTAACAGAGGATGGCCTTACCTGACAGCAATGGTAGGGGAGTCCCTTGATCCTGTGGAGGTTTGATGCCCCAGTGTAGGGGTATGCTGGAGCAGTGGAGCAGGAGAGTGTGGGTGGGTGGGAAAACACCCTCCTACAGACAAAGGGGAGGGAGGGAGGTGGCTGTTGGATAAAGGATGGATTGTAACCAGGAAGTGGGATATCATGGGATAGGGAGTTGGTGAAGTGGGTAACTAGGAGGTTGGATATCATTTGAGATGTAAACAAATGGAATGATTAATTAAAAAAAAAATAAAAGAAAAACAAAAATAACCTTTTTCAGTAGATATTATAGAAGTTATTAGTGAAGGACATTAATTTGTTATCCTTTTATAAATTCCTCAAATTCCTTACTGAACCTTGAAAATTATTACTAACAGTAAATTTGGTGGTTTCCCCCAGTTGTCCTTTTATTATTAAAAATAGTTTTCATTATTCTGTTTTTTTTTTTTTTTTTTTTTTTTTGGCCTTTCCAGATGAATTTAAGAATTGTTTTTTTCCATGTCTTTGAAGAATTGTGTTGGGATTTTTAATGGGGATTGCACTGAATCTGTAGATTGCCTTTGGTAGAATGGCCATTTTTACTAAGTTAATTCTGCCAATCCATGAGCATGGGAGATCTCTCCATTTTCTGAGATCATCAATTTCTTTGAGTGACTTGAAATTATTGTCATACAGATTTTTCACTTGTTTGGTTACAGTTACTCTAAGACATTTTATATTTGTGGCTATTGTGAAGGGAGTTGTTTCCTTAATTTCTTTCTCAGGCTGCTTATCATTTATATAAAGAAAGGCTACTGATTTATTTTAGTCAATTTTATATCTGGACACTTTGCTGAAATTGTTTATCATTTGGAGAAGTTCTCTGGTAGAGTTTTGGGGTAGCTTATGTACACTATCTGCCAATAGTGATTCCTTGATTTCTTCTTTGTCAATTTGTATCCCCTTGATCACTTTTTGTTGTTTTACTGTTCTAGCTAGCACTTTGAGTACCACTTTGAATAGATAGGGAGAGAGTGGGCATCATTGTCTTGTTCCAACTTTATTGGGATTGCTTCAAATATCCCTCTATTTAAGTTGATATTGCCTTTTGCTTTTCTGTATATTGCTTTTATTATGTTTCGGTACAGGACTTGAATTTCTGATCTCTCTAATGCTTTTAACATGAAGAGGTATTATATTTTTGTCAAACGCTCTTTCTGCACCCTAGAGAGAGGATTACGTGACTTTTTTCTTTGAGTTTGCTTGAATAGTGGATTGCGTGAATGGATTTTCATATATTGAACCAACCTCGCATCCCTGGGATGAAGCCTATTTGATCAAGGTGAATGATGATTTTGATGTGTTTTTGGATTCAGTTTGCTAGAAGTTTATTGAGTGTTTTTGCACTGCTATTCATAAGCGAGATTGGTATGAAGTTCTTTTTTTTTTTTTTTTGGTTGGCTCCTTCCTTGTGTGGTTTAGGTATCAGAGTAACTGTAGTTTCATAGAATGAACTAGGAAGTATTCCTTTTGTTTCTATTTATGGAATAGTTTGAGGGATATTGGTATCAGGTCTTCTTTGAAGGTCTGGTAGAATTCTGAACTAAACCCATCTGACCCTGGCCTTTTTTTGGTTGGGAGGTTTTTAGTGACTTCTGTTGCTTTATGGGGTATCAGTCTGTCTAGACAGTTTGCCTGCTCTTGATTTAACTTTGGTTTGTGGTATTTTTCTAGAAACAAACTATTTCACCTAGATTTTCCAGTTTTGTTGAGTATAGGCTTTTGTAGTAGGATCTGGTGATTTTTTTTTTTTTTTAATTTCCTTGGTTTTTGTTCTTATGTCTCCCTTTTCATTTCTGGTTTTGTTAATTTGGATACTGCCTTTAGGCCCTTTAGTTAGCTTGGCTAGGGGTTTGCCTATCCTTTTTATTCTTTCCAAGAACCACCTTTGGGTTTTGTTGGTTCTTTGTATTGTTCTCGTTGTTTCTATATGGTTGATTTCAGCTCTCAGTTTGACACTTTCCTGCCATCTACTCCTCTTGGGGGAGTTTTCTTCTTTTTGTTCTAGAACTCTCAGGTGTGCTGTCAAATTACTAGTGTAAGATATCTCCAGTTTCTTTACCAGGATGCTTAGTGCTATGAATTTTCCTCTTAGCACTGTATACATTGCGTCCCATAACTTTGGGTATCATGTGTCATCATTTTCATTAAATTCCAGGAAACACTTAATTTCTTTCTTTATTTCTTCCCTGACCAAGTTATCATTGAATAGAGAATTGTTCATTTTCCACATTTATGCTGGCTTTCTGTTGTTTTTGTGTTACTGAAGACAAGCCTTAGGTCATAATGATCTGATAGGATGCATGGTATTGTTTCAATCTTCTTGTATCTGTTGAGGATTGTTTTGTGACCAACTCGATTTTAGGGGTGCTGAGAAGAATGTGTATTCTCTTATTTTTAGGTGAAATGTTCTGTAGATATCTATTTGCTTCATAATGTCTATTTGTTTCACCATGTCTCTGTTTATTTTTTTGTTTCAATGACCTGTCTATTGCTGAGACATTGGGGTGATAAGTCTCACACTATTATTGTGTGGGGTTCAATGTGTGTTGAGCTTTAGTAAAGTTTCTTTTGTGAATGTGGGTGTCCTTGCATTTGAGGCATAGATGTTCAGAATTGAGACTTTCTCTTGGTGGATTTTCACATTGATGAATATGAAGTCTCCCTAATCATTATGCTTGATATCTTTTGGTTGAAAGTCTATTTTATTGAATATTAGGATAGCAACTCCAGCTTGCTTCCTGGGACCATTTGCTTGGAAGACCTTTTTTCTTTGTATCGAAGTGTGTATTTTTTTTTTTTTTTCTTTTTCAAGACTAGGTTTCTCTGTATAGCCCTGGCTATTCTGGAACTCACTTTGTAGACCAGGCTGGCCCCGAACTCAGAAATCCGCCTGCCTCTACCTCCCAAGTTCTGGGACTAAAGGCATGTGCCACCACCGCCGGGCTCAAAGTGTGTTTCTTATATGCAGCAAGAATGCTTGATCTTGTTTGTATATCCTGTCTATTAGCTTATGTATTTTTATGGGTGAGGTGAGTCCATTAGTATTGAGAGATATTAAAGACAATGACTGTTGGTTCCTGATATGTTTGTTTTTGTAGGTGGCTTTATGTGCTCGGGGTTCTCTCCTTATGGCATTGATGTGAGATGCTTAATATCTTGTTTTGATTTTTTTCCCCTTTGTTATTGGTACCTTCCTTGTGTTGGAGTTTGCCTCCTAGGATCCTCTGTAGGGATGGATTGGTAGATTAGATACTTTTTAAATTTTTTTAATGGAATATTTTATTTTCTCCATCTATGTTGATTCAGAGTTTTGCTGGGTATAGCAGCCTGGGATGGCGTGTGTGTTCTCTTAGAGTCTGCATGACCTCTGACCAGGCTCTTCTGGCTTTCATAGTCTCTGTTGAGAAATCTGATGTAATTATGATAGGTCTTCTCTTGTATGTTACTTGGCCCCATTCCCTTGCAGCTTTTAATGTTCTTTCTTTGTTCTGTGAATTTAGTGTTTTAGTTATTATGTGATAAGAGGATTTTCTTTTCTGGTCCCACTTATTTGATATGCTATAGGCTTCTTGTACCTTTAAGGCCTTCTTTTTCTTTTGGCTGGGGAAATTTTCTTCAATGATTTTGTTGAAGACATTTTCAGGTCCTTTGAGCTGAGAATCTTTGTTCTCCTCTATTCAGATTATTCTTAGTTATGGTCTTCTCATTGTATCCTGAATTTCCTGGACTTTTTTAGGAGCTTTTTATGTTTTGAATTTTCTTTGACAGTTGTGTCAATCTCTTCTATGGTATCTTCTATACCTGATATTGTTTCTTCTATCTCTTGTATTCTGTTGATAATGTCTATAATTCCTGACCTCTTTCCTAGGTTTTCCATTTCCATGTTTTCCTCCATTTGTATTTTCTTTATTGTTCTACATCCACTTTTGCATCTTGGACTTCTTTATTTAATTTCTTCACCTATTAGATTGTATTTTCCTTTATTTTTTAAGGGATTTATTTGTTTCCTCTTTAAGTGCTTCTACCTGTTTACATGTGTTTTCCTTTATTTCTTTCAGTGAGTAATTTATATCCTCCTTAAAGGACTCTATTATCTTCATGAGATAGGATTTTAGGTCAGCTTCCTGATTTTCAAATGTTTTGGTGTGTATTCAGGGCTTGCCGTGGTGGGAGAACTGGTCCTAATGATTCCCAAATATATTGGCTTCTGTTCTTTATGGTTTTGTGCTTACCTCTTGTCATCTGGTTGTCCCAGATGTTTACTGGTCTGGGTGACTCTGTCTGGAGTCTGCTTCTTTTGTTCCTGGGTTACTTCAGGTACCCTGGTAGGCCTGTGGGTCTAGCTGGAGCAGATCACCTGTGGTGCTTTCCAACTGGAGGCTCTTCAGAGGTGCAAGGAAGCTGTTGATTTATTGGCCTGGCTGAAATAGATTTCCTGGGAGTCCTTCAGAATGTTCGGTCTTCAGAGGAGCAGTCAAGCCGTTGTTGTCCTGTGTGAAGAAGTTCCCCAGAGAGGCCTGTGGGGAAACAGACTGTGGTTTGAGTTTCTCTGTGTGCAGCAGAAGTCCAGGGAGGCTTTCAGTCTGTTGGGTCAGTTTCCATGCATGCTACTGAACCCCAAGGAGGTCTTTAGTCTGTGGTGTTTGTTTCCCAGGTGCCCTATGAACAGAGGAGCTCCTGGGATGCCTTCAAGCCATTGTGCCTTCAGGAGAGTAGACAAGCTGACTATCAGTTGCACAGTTGCCTTGTGTTAAGAAGATCCCCTGGGATGCCTCAGGCTGTGACGTCAGTTAAATCGAGTGCAGTGGATCTTCTGGGATGGGTCAGAGTATGATGTCTCCAGGGGAGCAGAGTAGTTAGCCATTTGTCCAGCAAAAAGGACTAGGTCAAAGGGGAGGGTATTCGCCAGCTGGGGCTTGGATGGTTAGGTGTTCTGAGTCTACTGAGCTCCCAGTGTCAGTTGTGTGACTTTTGGAGGGTTCTTACCAAATGTTCTGCCCCAGCAGAAAGCACACAGTGGAAAGGGAGGGGTATTTGGCAGCTGGGTTGGGAGCCATGATGGGTCCCAAGTCCACTGGACTCCTGTCAGCAGCTTTGGGTCTTCTGGAAGGTTATTACCCAAAGCTCTGAGTGCAGTAGGTCTTGTGGGATGGCTCAAAACATGGTGTCTCTAGGGAAGCAGACGAGCTAGCAGTCTGCCCCAGCAGAAAGGCCAGAATATACTTAAACTTGGGAATACAAAACATCAGCCCCACAAAAGAGGACAACAGGAAAAAAATAAAACAAAATAAAACAACAAAAACCAAAACCAAACCAAAATAAAACAAACAAACAAACAAACAAACAAACAAACAAAACAAGCTGACCACTGGAAGTAACTGGGACCAGCAGGAGCCAGAAACTGCTTACCAGTGGCATGGACTCCTTTTGGACTGGGCCAGTGGCCTGAGCATACCTGGGGCAAAAACTCTGCAGCCAATCCCATAACATCAAGAGGAAAATCCACTCACAGGCTCTGTAACACTCCCAGGATCATAGGATCAGAGACAATTCCACAGCACCCAGAGGAAGATCAACTCCCACATGCTCTAACATTCCCAGGAACATAGGAAAAGAGGTGAGGAAGACGCAACATCTGCTCCAACATGGGAAATAACTAGGACCAGCAGAACTCAGGAACCCAGGAACTCACTCAACCAGTGGCATGGGTTCCTTCAAGTCTGGGACACTTCCCTGAACAGACTTTGGGTGCAAATTCCACAGCCAGTCCCATAACACTGTGAAGTTCCACTCCCAGGCACTCGGACATAGTAAGGAACACAGGATTACAGGATCATAGAATCACAGGAGTTTGGTCACACCAGGATCTCAGGGTCCCAGAAGCAGATTGACTCCCAGGAGCTCTGACACACCCAGGATCTCAGGATCACAGGGTCACAGAATCATAGGATCACAGAGACAGCTGAACTCTGAGGAGTTTTGACACAATCAGGATCACAGGAAGGACAAGCTTCAGTCAGATTTAGCAAGGGCAGGTTGTTGGAAGTAAACATAAGAATATAAACAACAAACATAAACAAAACCAAGTTACTTGGTATCATCAGAACCCAATTCTCCCACTATAGCAAGTCCTAGACACACCATTACATTGGAAAAGCAAGATTCAGATATAAAATCACTTCTCATGGTAATGATACAGGACTTTAAGAAAGACATAAATAGCACCCTCAAAGAAATACAAGAGAACACAGGTAAACAGCTAGAAGTCCTTCAAGAGGAAACACAAAAATCCCTTAAAGAACTGCAGGAAAACACAATCAAACAGGTGAAGGAAATGAGCAAAACCATCCAGAATCTAAAAATGGAAATAGAAACAATAAAGAAATCATAAAGAGAGACAATCCTGGAGATACAAAAACTAGGAAAGAAATCAGGAGTCATAGGTGCAAGCATCACCAACAGAATACAAGAGATAGAAGAGAGAATCTCAGGGGCAGAAGACACCAGAGAAAACATTGACACAACAGTCAAAGAAAATGCAAAAAGCAAACAGCTCCTAACCTAAAATATCCAGGAAATCCAGGATGCAATGAGAACAAATCTACTGATAATAGGTATAGAAGAGAGTGAAGATTTCCAAGATAAAATGCCAGTAAATATCTTCAACAAAAAGTCAATATCTTCAAGAAAACTTCCCTAACCTAAAGAAAGAGATGCCCATGAACATACAAGAAGCCTACAGAACTCCAAATACAGTGGACCAGAAAAGAAAAAGAAATTCCTCCCGTCACATAATAATCAAAACACCAAATGTACTAAACCAAGAAAGAATTTTAAAAGCAGTAAAGGAAAAAGGTCAAGTAACATATAAAGGCAGGCTTATCAGAATTACACCAGACTTCTCACCAGAGACTATGAAAGCTAGAAGATCTTGGACAGATGTCATACAGACTCTATAAGAACACAAATGCCAGCCCAGGCTACTATACCCAGCAAAACTCTAAATTACCATAGATGGAGAAAACAAAATATTCCATGATAAAACAAAATTTACCCAATATATTTCCACAAATCCAACCCTACAAAGGATAATAGATGGAAAACACTAACATACAGAGCAAAACTATACCCTAGAAGAAGCAAGAAAGTAATCTTTCAACAAATCCGCACAAACCTAATTTCACGTCTTACAACAAAAACAACAGGAAGTAACAATTACTTTTTCTTAATATCTTAATATGAAAAGTAATATTATCAACATATCCTAATCGATTGAAGTTCAAAAATATGAGGAATTAGAAATTTGTTGACTGTCATCCAATGGTCTCTCTAATTTGGTAATTGGAGAAATAGGTACAATATTGTACAATTCATATACACTTTCAGTTTGTTTGTATATTACAGTATCTTGCTGTGTACAACATAATGGTCTTGAAATATTGCTTCTCCTATCTCAGCCTCTCTATTAGTAGTAGTATTTATTTCATGTTTTTACCCTATACTATGGTTTTCAGAACAGTTTACATATTTCAAAAGTACTTATACAGCCAAAGAAATGTAAACAATTAACTTGGGAGGTGGCTTGTAAGAGAACAACAAAGAGTGAAACTGAATGCTTTGCTTGATGTTTGTAAGTACTGTATCAAGTTTGAAGAAGAGGAATTTATAAGTTACTCTTTCTCTGAGTTGAATGCTTTTCAAAATCATCACAGCTGATCAACGAGATTCTTACCCTGACCTAAAGTCTGTGCCACCCTCCAAGCAGAACCATTGTTCGTTGAAACAGTTGGTGAATGACTTTATTGATAGACCATCTTAATACACACACCATTTCTTAAATGAATGTAACCTATTCTCTGTGGGCTGAGAATAAAGTCACACACTCAATTCAAATAGCTTTGACCATAGCAGGAAGTCTGTATACAAAAATCATGGCTACAATTCATTCCTTGGCACAGCTGTCAACTCTCAGCTCAGCTATGATGGAGGTAATATCCTTTGGTGATGTGAGGGTCATTGAAATATAGCTTTATTACAATGAAATCCAATGTCTAAAAATTGTTCTTATTTTGTGCTTGTGCCACAGTAAGAGCCAGATTTGAAGATCTACTAAATACAAAACAAAAAAAAGACTTTATCTATTTGTGTTCATTTAAGAAAATACTAGTAGTGATGTATTATTTTAAAGTATACAGTTAATATGTTTGGAGTTATTTAAAATTTATATTGAGAAAAACATGCATTTTCAGAACTGCTGTAGACAAGCATCTACGTAAGACTGTTAAATTGATTGTTGTTTTATATCAAACAACTTTTATAATATTCATTTTTATTGTTATAATATATTAGAAATTTTAAAGAATATGACAAAAATATATTGTAGGTATTGAAGGGGGAGTCTCTGGGAGGAGTTGGGGTACAAAAGGGAAATAGGAATGTGATTTAATTCTATTTACTTAAAATATGTTTTTAAATGTTAACAAATTCAGATAATTGAAATCATGTATCTTTTCTCATCATAATGCAATAAAACTTAAATCAATAAAAAA
>JADRCD010228004.1:0-26850 GCA_019843815.1 Montemys delectorum
CTCTCCTCCCGTCCCAGACTCCTTGGTCTTTCTCCAGGTGATTAATTAGGATCCTGGGGAACACTGGAAGCGCCCTTGGAATACTAAAGCCTCTATTCTGGCTGCCTTGCTGTGGCTTCTTCCACACAGTAAAGGAGCCGATTGTACTGTTAAGAGTGTGTCTGAAGAGCCTTCTTCTGGCCAATTGAGTGATCCCATGTCCGGGTGTTTCTAGCAGAAACCGGATGTGACCTTTAAGATTCACAACTATCGGGAACACCCTTTTCAGTCACCGGCATTTAAAACGTTGCTCTACTTGCCAATGGGTCCTGTCTTTATCTAGGTCATTTACTCAGCTGTTTACTGAGCGATTCTTTAGCTGCTTGCTGCTCCAAGAGCAATCCCAGACAAAACAAAACAAAAACAAAAACAAAGCATTTGGGAACTTGTAAGGACTGCAGAAACTTAGGACCTGACCCCAGACTATTAGATACCAGCACTGGGAGCCGACTGTGGATGGCCTCTTTTCCTTATTTCCCTGTATTTGAACCAGGTCCCCAGCCCACTGCTTTCATGAGAAAACTAAGGACACTTGAGTGTTGTGGCCAGTAGCAAGAGCCCAGCTGCCTCAGAGCAGCACATCCTTTGTCACAGGAAGCCCTGGCTTCTCTTTCTGACTTGGCCACTGATACTCTTAAGTGGCCTTGGCTAGGTCACTTGAGAATCTGGGGCAAGCTGGACTCGGGGGCTAGCTCTCAGGACAGAAAGCAGAAAGAGGGTTGTTTCTCAGGATGCTGAGAGCATGCTCTTATTGCCAGACAACCATTGTCCTACTGCACAATCAGTAGTCAGTAGCTAATTACCCTCCAGTGAATATACCATAACCACATATCACTCAGAAACAAAATCCAGTTAGGAAAGAGAGGACGAGCTTCAAGCAGCTCCTGGGGTCATTTTCTTCCTGTTAATGACACCTCTCAACAGCTGATCACCTTATCACACGCAATCTCCCTATGGGACCTCACTTTGTTTGGCTACCTGGGACTTCACAATGGAGTCCTTTAGCTTCCTCAATATTATGAATAACCATGCCTGGATGCCCATCATGTAGAACTGTGTCAAGAAGCCCCCCTGGCCACACCCTGAAAGTCATAGCACAGCCCCAGACCCTTCATATGACAGACCCTCTCTGTGAAGGCCAGCTAGCAATGTGAATTCTTTCAGTCGCTCAAATGGGTACAGCCTTTCCAGAAAACCCTTTGTCAGGTGTTAGCCCTCGGGAGGAGCAATGAAGAAAAATAGGCAGGCTTACGTGTGAGTCACAACACTGTTAGTGACCATGGAGAATGATGAGCAACCTCACTGGTCACCAACAGCAAACTGGTTCAATTAACCAGTAAGTGCAGATACCACCACCACAGAGTTTAAGAGCTACAAAAAGTCATGCCTCAGGAAGGACTGGAAACATCCAGAAAACTGCTGACTCATCAGTTCATGCAAATGCACCGAAGATTATATTATGGAAGATGGTTGCCTACCTACTTGAAAATAGAATCCATAAACAGGCATAGAAAAAGAAATAGCGCTGACTGTATCAGCACGGGGAGCCAGCTGTAGACGGCTTCTTTTCCTTATTTGATTTATTAGTCTCTGTAATGTAATGTCATGGCAATATTCAAAAGCTGGAAGTCTGTTTTAGAAAGAAAGGTACAGCAGATCCCTTGTGGGTGCAGGCACTGCTTTTGAGATCCCTGAGCTCATTAGTGAGATTAGACATACTCTGGCTGGGGACATGAAGGACAGGATTCCACACTGGCTGTGTGCCTGCCTTGTATCCACTGCCTGAGCTGACTTGAGCTTTCAATTAGCAATAATCGCGCCTCGGATAAACCTCATTGGCTACGATACTGCCACTCCGCAAAGCTCTGAGCTGACTTGAATAGACACCAGCAGCCTAGGGGTTTGAGGGAAGGGGCAGCTTCTCTGAACCCCATTAAGAGGTTCAGAGAAGAGGAACAAATAGAGAAGGGATCTAATTTCTTCCTAGCAGACAGAAAGCACACAGCCCTGCAAGCTGTACGGCAGCATAGATAGGTGCCACGCCCTCTGCAAAGCCCCGAAATCCCACACGTGATTGCAGAACCAGGCAGCGGGATGCAGACAACCTTTCCCCTGTCTCCCGGGGCCTGAACAGCCAGACCGATTTTCCTGCCAGATGTTCCTTCCAAAGGAAGGTGATCTGTTCTCAAGAGGAGAGAGAAATGTAAAGCTGTGATTACTCCCTCCTGCTCATTGAAAGAGAGGTTTGTCTCCTGAATCTATGACAGAGAAGACCAACAGCCATGGGAATCTTGATTTGTTGATTCTGGGGATAGCAGTGGTGGGGGGTGAGTGGGCGTGGTCAGAGGGACAGAAGTCCAGGGGCGGTGTTAGTGGATGTATGAGTCTGGCATTTCCCTGTGTGGATTTATTTAATCTTCATAAGAATCCAGAAAAGTTAAGAGCATTGTAAAGCAAAAGATGAAAGGCCAGAAAGTTGCTTCCTTGGAAAAGACCAAAAACTGAAACCAAACTCCAGGAAAACTTTTCTACTAAAAAATATTCAGGTACACATCTTTAATCCCAGCACTCAGGAGGTCTGGGCAGATAGATTTCTGAGTTCTAGGCCAGCCTGGTCTACAGAGTGAGTTCCAGGACAGCAAGGGATAAACAGAGCAACCCTGACTCAGGGGGAAAAATTAAATAAAAAAAAAGACTCCCAGCCCTGGTGATATTTATCAAAACATCCTAATTTTTTTATGGGCTGAGTTAGCCCTTGGTTTTCTTCCACACATGGCCCAAAGTTAGTTCTAGAGATAGATACCACATTCCTTCCAATACATTCAATAAACTCAGTATGCTTCCTCCCCTAAAAAAAAAAAAAAAAAAAAAAAAACTCAAGGTCTTCCCACATCAGCTTGAAATTCTTAACATATTTTCTCTCCACTTCACTAAAGAACCACTTCACTGTCTAGGAGCTATTTTTCTTCTGCCTGGATAATGTTCCCGGGTCCAGCTCTCATCACATGAGAGGTTTTTCCTGTCATCCTCTGCAAGAATATTGTGTAAGAATGTCCCTGACCCTACACAAGAGTGTCTAGCTAGAAAAAGACAATGATACATTTTACACTTGAGATTTTACAGAGTGGCCTTTCCAAAAGGTCGATGCTCTGGGCTGCAAAGAAAGTATGGATATTCATTGTTCAGATGCCTCCTAAGTTCCAGGGCACAAGGGTTTCACTGATGTTAGTGCAGCCATGAAAAGGCTCACAGACCCATCCACATCCTTCTACACTCTTTCTCCTTTCACAATTCCCATAAGAGCCAATCCCACCCCTCTTTCCTGGGATCAGGCGTTTTCAGATAACAAACCCCAAACGGAGAAAGGCTACAAAACATAACTCCCTAGTCACATACTAAGGAGGCCCATTGTTCCTCCAGCCTCTCTTTATCCAGGAAAGTCCTTGTTTTAAACACCTGCTTCAGCTAGAAATACAGGGAAACTTAAGTCTCTAGATCTAACTGGGTGAAGCCAGCCACAGAGTGTGACAGAGGGACGTTATTCTATATATGTGGACATGGAAAGCTGCCAAGGTTTTCTAATAAATGAAAAGGGCAATTTGTAATAAGACAATGTATGGAGCAGTTACTGTGTGTGCCTAAGATAAGCTCTGTAATGGTCATAAAAAATGTTCACATTCTGCCACCAGCTCCCTTCGGTCCCTCTCCCTTGAATGTGAACTAGATTTAGTGATTCCTTCTTAAGGAACAGAACAAGGTAGTAGTATGGGACTTGAGAGACTGTCATAAACTATGACATGTCTCTCTTCTTGCTCTCTCTTTTCCATATTGCCTATTTTGGGAGGGAAGATGGTTGTCACATCATAGGGACATTTAAGTAATCAACAAGAATATCTCTATGACAAGAACTAAAAGCCTCCTGCTAACAGACACAAGTGAGCCATCTTCAAAGAAGATTCCAAACATTGCTGGTTGGACCTTCAGAGAAGAGAAATGCAGCGCCTGCCAGCATCTAAGAACCTTGGGTTAGACCCCCTCAACTCCTGAGCTCCTGAGGCACAGACCCTGTGAGATAATTTGCTCATTTTAATCACATCTTTAAAGCCACAATTTTTGGTGTAATTTACTTGCAGTAATGAGTAACTAGGATGGCCATAAATCATATGCTCATATTTAAATGTGATAATAATAATGAGATCTTACTCTGTCTGGCATTCCATCTAATTTTTTCAATTACCCTGCCAGGTAAATATTAACATGTTTACTTTACAGAAATGGAATGAATCCAAAGCCTATAGAAAGTACCCAAGGATGTATAAATACCTGGTTGCACATATTTATAGCCTTTTATAATATACTACACTATTCTACTATGTATGTGTGTGTATGAGAAAGAGCCTGGGATGTGGTATATACAAAAAAAAAAAAAAACGAACAGAACATTAAACTGTTGAGTACACTTCCTTCTGAAGAGAAAACAGAAGAGAGAAGGGGAACTTCTTTTCTTTTCCTACTTCTGTATTAATCCAAGCTTTTACAATAAGAAATGTATTAACGTAATATTTGTGTAATTAAAATTTCAGCTGATGTGTGCTATTCATGAAGTGAAGTGCTAGGGGAAGAATATGTCGGAAGTAAATATAAGTCATTGGCTATGGATTCGTTTTGTAGTGATGCCAACTGGTATCTTCTGTGATTTGCAGAGGCAAATGGGGGTGTCCCAAATTCTCCTCCTCCAGCCCCATCAACCCTGGTTTCTTCCTTCCCTCAGCCCCTCACTCAGCTGGAAGGAAACCCTCCCCTATCCGAGTGGTTCTCTCAAGGCATGCCTCAGGGTCCCACCCCTTCCTCCACAGCTGCCTACACACTTGTCACCGTGTGATACAGTGTGCCCCACATAAAGACCCTAAGTAGAACAGTTGACCAGGATACAGAAATTCTATTCTCGGACTGTGCCTCCAGTTCAGGAATAGATTCTGAGGTCAGAGAGCTCAGGGTCTCTCCCCCTTGTGACTGGGAAAGATCAGGTGCTCCCTAACCCTGTCCTTGTCACCATAAGAACATAGATATATTTAGTGTCTGGCCTGCGAGAGAGCTGTCACTGGAGCCTGAATATGAGGCCTATCAGTCACTCCAGGGGACTCATCGCAATCCACTCCTATCTGGCTTTATAGCTTCAGCTCAGGGAGAGATGATAAGTGTCGTGCGCGCAGGACAGACACACAGACGACAGCCAAGATCCTTCTGCAGCCATACTTTATTCCATCTTCCAGAGGGCGACCCCCCAGACCCCCAAAAGCACTGCTTATATATGCCCTGGAGTGGCATGCTCATCTCTGATTGGCTGTTTGCTCATTACCTCATGAGACACCTCGGGATAGGCTGTGACTTGGCGTTTTTTTTTTGGCCCTAGCACATGCGCAGATGGGCTGAGACTTAGCGCACTCTGGCCCTAGGCACATGCGCAGACTACGTGTTAAGGGGAGAAGAAACCGGCTGCCGGCGCCATCTTGTAATGGAGGCTGCCGGCTTGGGTGTGGCTCTCTACAGATAAGGGTTATCCTTCCGATGCAAGACAGGATCAAATGGGGCTCCCTGGGTAACGGATGCCCAAGAGCGCCTGTTATGTGAGCAATCACACCCTCAGTCCCTCTCCTTCCAGATGGCTTCAGTGCAGCTAGGAGTTCACCTCGCTTGTAGGAACAGGATGTCTTATGTGAATTCCAGACACCTTGTAGGTTACATCTGTGGAGTATTTTCCCCTCACCCCAGAAGGAAAAGTCAACAGGTCTCAGATTAATCCAGGCTCAAGACTCATCATCTCTTCAGAAATAACCACAGCAGACCTTGTTAGTTAACCCCAGTACTTATTCCCCCAGCCCTGTATCCCAAAACTATACATGGGAGACTATCCCTAGAAGTCAATAGGAATTGCTCCCTGTGATGAAAACTGTGAGCCATAGTTGGGCTGAAGGACAACTGAGAAAGACATTAAATAGAGTCATGATTAGGGAAGGGGGTGAGATGATGCCAGTTTGGATCTGGCTGGAAAGGTTAGGGATGGAGGAGCCACCATCACAGGGAGGACCCAGCAAGGGCTGAATATTGCTTTTTGGACATGTGAGAGTCAATATAAGACAGAAGAGCTACTTCTCCTACCATGTGCTCCTAGGAAGTTTCTTTCTACTTTGGTCCTGAATTGTCCTACCCATAAATAAATGGGTGTGTAACTGATGTTACCTACTATGACATGGACTCCATGACAACTTGCCACATGGCCCTATCATTTTCAGGATCAAGTGAGAGAGGTTCCTACGGACTTCTCAATAGCCATCCTTCCTGCTTCATTAGCCAAAGAACTCTAGTTCCTAGCAGAACAATTGCCTCTCAGTGGCAATAAATTCCCCAGGCTGCTAACAAGGCTGCGTTCTACCCACTAAGGACCAAGAAGGGATATGGAGAGAACGCTGAAGAACTTGGCTGGCTGGTGTGATAAATAAGACGACCTCTGTAACGCGGACTCCAGCCCGAGAGAACTAAAGCAACATGGGAGTCAGTGCTGTGACAAGTACGTGCTGCAGACAGAAGAGTGTCCTTTCATCAGTTATTTCAGATGTTCTATCTAGTCTTCTGGGAGGAACAAAGCAATTAGCAAAGCGAACTTATCCACCCAACCACCAGTCTCCATTGCATTCCGTATTCTGCTGAGTTAATCAAGTAGAACATTAATGTGGAATATGTGCCTATCATTTGCATTCTGGAAGCTGCAGCAGAGGGAGAATCGGGAGTTCCAGGTTTTCTAGGGTGGCGTAGTATGATTGTATCTCAAAAAATCAAGACAAGCTAGTGATATTTTTCTGTAGGTATTTACACTTGTCACCAAGACTGACAACCTGGGTTTGATCCCTAGAACCTACATGGTGGGAAGGAGAGAGCCAGCTCCTACAAGTTGCACTCCGACCTTTCTGCGTGTGTCATGTAGTGAATAGGTACCTATACACACACACATTAATCAACAAATTAGTTAACTAGTTAACTAATTAATTTGTTGATTGATTAATTATGTACCCCCAATAATTAATGTGTTAATAAATAGTTGCTAATTATTTATGAATTAATCATAGACTATTCATCTATTGGTTAATTAACAGGAAAACAGCTTATATTCCCACTTGGCAACTAGAGGCACAGGGATAATGCCTTTCAAGCAGGTTCTATCCCCTGGTTTAGGACAGTCACCATCCCTTCTTATTGTTCATGTACCAAACTACCTTATGGATCTAATTACCTCTTGCTCAGTTTTGTAAAAGCCTGTCCTAGAAGCTAGAACACAAAGAAGGGTCTTGTGTTCTCTTCACCATCAGAAACAAGCATTTATTGAGCAGTTATACATTAGAAAAGTAGATGTGAAATATAATGGTCTCTACCATATACTGTGAAGCCCTGTATTGGTATCTGAAGATAAGAGAGAAAGAAAAAGGAACAGGGGATGAGGAGGAGAGTTCAAAAAACAATACAATCTATTTGAGCTGTCTGGGACCTGTATCCAATGCGGGCGCTCCAGTGGCCATCTTAGACCTGGGAGGGAAGCTGTACACAGGAAATATGAATCAGATTTGTGGAAGGCATATGTGTCCCTGAGGAGTTCACTAAACAGCCACAGCTCCTGCTCTGTGATAAAATAAAATCTTGTAAATGAGGATCATTGTTTTGCATTTTCTGTCTCACGAAATAACTCTAATCCTACTAACCACAAACCTCAAGCCAAATCTCAGGCTTTCCCTGTGAGATTTTCCTGTGAAAACTTGCACAAATTTTCTTCAAGAGCACAATCTAAATACCAATCAGTAATACCAAGTACGTCTTCACTTTCCCCAACTCCTGGAGGCAATCACAGGGATGGCTCCAGCTACTCCACAGGGCTGTCCCAACACTGAAAAACTTAATCCCGCTTAGCATGTTCATGGGGTTGCTTTCAATGATCACTAGGCTAAAACCCAAGTTGGTCATTCTAAACAGGAATAAAATTTCCTTATCATTTTTCATTTGTAAATGGAAGTAAAAATAATTTATTTGGCATAGGTTTGAAGGGCTGCTTTGTTCACTTTATTAAATACCATTTTTAAAAAAAAAAAAAAAAACAGTTCCAACCTTATCTAATTGAAGTAATACATCTAAGCCGTTCATCCATTAGAACATAAATGGTGTGGACTAGGCGAAGCATCGACTGTTAACGATTCTCATTAGCTTCTTACTGCCCTGAGTAACCTTCTACTAGAGCTAGCACACCAGTCCATCTGTGGCTGGGTTCATTGCCCATCATCTTCTGTGGAATAAATATAAGAAAGGCAGTGGGAGATAGTGAGACACATGGAAGCAGATTAGTCTTCAGCCAGAGTAATCTAGTTTCGGGTGCTAACAGAACCAGCCCTTACTGATCAGGTACTGGAGAAAGCCCCTAAGTTTCACATCAATCCTCAAGAGCCTCCTCATTCTTCCTCCAGATCTAAAGCAAAGCCTCCCCTCACACCAACAATGATGAATGATCAGCTCATGTCCCTGGTTATCTAACATCATTTCATATGCTTCTGTACTACCACACGTTGGTTCATTCTACTTCATCTTCAGTACACGTACATACACAGTATACATACAGTGTTTCCACTGTCAGCCTAAGTGTGCAAGTGGTCCTTTAGCTTCTGAGGGTTCCTGTTGGTTTTCTTCAAGCTGTTACTCTCCAGAGACAAAATGATCCTCATTCCAAACAAGTAGGGAAAGCCATGATTCTGTGTTGGTTCCAGAAACCCATCCAAGTTGCAGAATAAGCTACTGGGGGGTGGGGTAGCTCACAGCTTCCAGATCTGGCCCAAGGAAATCTACATTGGACTTCTAAAAACCTGATCCTCAACTCCTCTTCTGTGAGTAGGAGATATCAAATCCCATTATCTTTTTTTTTTTATCCATAAACAAATAACTCTTGAACTCCTCGTGTTTATATGCTGGTCACTGGGATCCACAGTGGCTGGGGATGAGAAAGGTCTCATCCTTGTTGAGCTTATGCTGTAGTCATGGAGAAAACAGAGTAACTTTGGTGATGAAGGTAAGTGTGGACAATGAGGTGGGGCCTTCGTGGGGGAAGAGGAACTGCTTTTGACAAGAATGTCCTTTGAGAGGTAACCATCAGTTGGAGAATTGATAAAGAGAAAGTCAGTTGCCATTCTCCACGAATACGGCAGAAGAAATTTGTTACAAGGGTGTAGAATTTTCATTGAGGAAATAGTCAGGGCTGTAACATGGGGGCATTGGCTGGCCCATAAGGGACATGCTGTTTTGTACTGTGATGGCATAGAGCCCTTCCTAGGCCTGTTATGGGACGCAACGTAACTCCTTCCCTACAAACATTATTGCGTGCCTACTGCATGCATCCGAGGCTCAATGCTTCTAAGGCTCAAAGCCAAGTGTCTGGAGGCCAAGAGGAATGTACACTGACCTTTCAGGGCAGCAATGACAATGATAAATGGAGTGGGATTTGGACGCTCGCCCTTGACTATAAGAGGAAACAGACGTCTGAGAACATCTCATGTTCTAAAGCTTAAGTTTCACCAACTGTGCAGTTTCTAGAAGCCGTTTGCTCTCAGGGAGCAGGGTAGGAATTTGGATTTAAAGATTGCCCTACTGGACTCGAAGGCAACCCCTATGTCAGCCAGCCTAGATCTCAAAGCCCAGCGTGCACAGGCAACTCCACACACCTGGCAGCAATCTGCACAGGGTAGACTAGCCTGACAGGCACAGTAGAGTAACGAGGACAACCTAAAGGACTGAGACAGCAGTCAAAATATGTAGGTGACAGTCCCAGCCAAGACTATGGGAGTCAAGACTCTGATAACTCCTCAGCCACAATCCTGCCAAGGGAGGGCTAAGCGTGGTGGGAACTGCTCACCCAAAGCATCCCTGGAACTCTCAGGGAAAGCACCCCATCAGGCTACCATCTAAGGCCTACAAGTTTTCCAACTTGGGACTCCATCTCAAGGCAGCCAATTTCAAGTTGTTGTTCGGTTTACCTAGCAACTCAGCTGGAGTTGAGCAGCTAAATAGGAATCTTGGTCCTATGTGTTCTTACCTCTTGGCACACTCAGGAGGAGGTAGAAATTGTTGCGTCAAAGGAGACAAGAAAGTGCTTGGTACACATTAAGAAGCTATGGAGAGTTGCGAGTCAGGAAGATTCCCAGCACAGTCTCTAGCAGATCTTCTCTGTCTGCAGTCTCTTCCCCTGAACCTTGACACATCTATTTTCCACTCCCAGACTCTTGTAAGGAATACTTACCTGCCCCATGACTACGGCTATCCCTGGAGCCGTAGTACAGCCCCCCTCCTCCACCCCTACTGACCACCTTCGCCCCGAACGGCAGCCATCTTGTCCGCAGCCTCCACAGGAAGTCTTGGCTGTAGGCCAGCGGGCTGGGACGAGTGCATGGAAAAAGTGAAGTGCTTTTCCTTCTTGGGGAGAAAGCCAAAAATGGAGTTCTCTGGAATTCTATAAATTATGCGCCCAGAGACGATTTAAGTTTACAAAGGAAAAGAGAAGAAACTCCCCCACTATTTGCTTAGCGAGCTGGGTCAGCCCAGTCAGTGCCAAATCCCACGTACTTGGCCCATGTTGCTATGTTTGCAAAACAGGCCCATGTTCCAAGAGAGACCAGAGGCCTATAAACAGCCGATCTCTCTTCAGGCTGCTCTCTGGCCTACTTCTAAGTCCCTTGGATCCCCAAAGTCTATAGCTTTGTTTCTTGGGCCCGGAAGGCTGAAGCTCAGAGATGTGGAGCACAGGAGATCTTTCAGCACATTGGCTAGGCTTCACTACTTCCTGTTCTTCCAAGTATCCCATCTTCCCTCCTCCTCTTCTTCCTCCTCCCCATCATCCTCTCCCCCCTCCCTCCTCCTCCCCCTCCTCCCCCATTCTATAAACTCCAAGAGTTAGGATGGCTGGCCAGACTATATCAACTGAGGTGGGCTCATTGCCCTTTCCCAAGAGCCCCACAACACCCTGCCGGTGTCACATGGTATTACTAATCTGGCCATAGCTAGTCTTCCACAGTCTCCTCAAAAGCAGAGACTGTCACTGTGGCATCCTCAAGTCACTCTCTCAGTAAGAGTCGGTAAAGACCCTTCTGGCCTCCTATGGACCACCTGGGACTTTTCCCCAACTCAGATGGAGAATTTCTCCCCGAAAGAGAAAGGCATACTGGCAGTTGTGCTGGGTTGTGTTGTGCTGGGTTGTGTTGTTCTGGGTTGTGTTGTTCTGCTGGGTTGTGTTGTACTGTGTTGTGTTGTTCTGCTGTGTTGTGCTGTGCTGTGTTGTGCTGTGCTGGGCTGGGCTGTGCTGTGTTGTGCTGTGCTGTGCTGTCCTATGCTGTGTTGTGCTGTGCTGTGTTGTATTGTGTTGTTCTGCTGGGCTATGTTCCATCCTGTCTGTCTAGCCCAGTCTCCCACTCATCTCAGCCACACGGAAAGCAAACTGAATGCTTTTTCTCACTCTCCTGCCTACTGCCTTGCTCACCAGCTCCTTGGATGCCCCATCCCCTCACCTTTCCTAGGCAGCCTTTGAAGAAACAGTCTAACTTCTTCCACACAGAAATCGACCTAACCCTCCACCTATTCCTCCCCGCCCCCACGAGTAGAAACCTGTTGTCACAGATCCATGAACCCCTTTGCCATGCTTACCACTGCGCTTCCCACACTGATTCCAAAGGTGGACCCCAGACCCCAGGTACAGAAGCAGCCCTTTACCATCCCCACCCCCAGTCCCTAATGCAGGGCTCAGCTCTGCATGCTATCACAGCTGTCCGGATGAGCTCGCCGAGTTAATTCATTCACTGACATGCAGAAGATAATAATAGCATTCGATATCACAGGGCAGAGTGAGAAGATTCCAGCAGACGCTATGAACAAAGAGGAAGAGACCATCACTGCAGTGACTCTGAGACGGGGAGGAGCGAGATGTTGTGGAGGGACAAGATAATGCACAGCCTGCCAGAAAGATGGAGGACAGCCTAGGGCAGCAGGGGAAGTAAGAAAACAATCTGGGGAGGGGGGAGAATAGTTTTCTTCATACGTGGGGCCCTTAGTAGGTCGTCTATGCTACACTAGACAGCCCTATATACTTGTGTGCATTGTGCAAACAGCATTGGCTCGACTCGGTAACATATATATATATATGAATGAAATGAAGCTGGAACGGGATAGAAGAGGGATCCTGGAAGAGTTAGTGGGTTAGTGGGAAAGACAAAGTGTGGATTTGATCAAAATAAAGTCCATTCATACATAAAGGAAAAATAACACTAAAACAACAACTTTGTAAAACCCAAGCTTTTAAAGCAGATCAGATCCAGGTCTGTTCTGGCTTAAAAGACCAGTGTCATCTCTGTGTTTATGAAAATACTGGAACATTCTATCCAACCCTGTGAGGCCCTATGGATACATCCCAGCCCTCAGGCTTTGGAAAAGGGGAAATTGAGTCCCAGAGTAACTTTTATAGGGAGGTTATTTTTTAATTAGCAAATTTATGTGATATTTTTGCTGCAAACTTGCCTGCCTTAGGTTTGAAATCCTTAGTACACCTTTCCAGAGCTGCTCTCTCATGCGAACAAAGCCCCAGGGGCCGCCATTATATAACACAGTTGAGGCTTTTGTTTGATTTTCCCACAGTGACCCATTTTTAAACTGCCCTATTTAATGCTGTAGGAACCTATTCTGGGATTGTTTATCTTCTAAATTGCTATGGGACCTTAATGTTATAGGCTTCAGATGAGAGCCACAGAGAACCAGGAGAAGGGGAACTTGTTTTTCTCTTCGCTAGCTGCTGGGGCCCAGCTTCAGGCCCGTCCCTGAGCCACAAGTCATCTGGAAGCATTTCTGCCCACACAGAGAAGAGAGAGGGGGTATACTCAATAGCAGGTAATTATTTGGAGCCAGGCAGTGAATCTTACTTTTCCCCCAAGATCATAAGCACTAAATAGTGCTACATTCACTTTATAATCAAGAAAACTGGCTGAGAGATCAAGGGTTCACCCAGGTCTAGCCACACGTCAGAACAGGAACCAAGCCCTCCACTGTGCTCTGTGGCAAAATGGGACGAGCCACACAGTAAAGGCAAACCACTTCTGATTGCCAGGCGAGAGGCAGCCTCGATTTCCCTAACACATCCCTTCCTTCCACTGGGTGTGGTGGTTGAAACTGATGTGGTCCAGGCATTTTCATACAGCCCTGTTCCCTATAACAACCCACAGGGACATAATTCAAGTTCGCCTTGCAGTGAGGGGTCTTTAGAAATACCCAGAGACGGTAATTAATCCATGCTGAGTCCCATAGAGGCAGAACTAATATTTCAACGTTTTCTGGTTTTGTGCAAAGCCCTCTCCCACTGTCCTATACTCTTAAAAGGAGCAATGGGCACAAAGCTATTCAATTTATCACTTACAATTCTGGGAGGATCGTGAAGAAAGGACCTCACGAATGGGACTCAGCAGAGAAGGGCTGGTCCTGAGACAGGAACTTGAAATATGTGCACAAATTTCAGTCTCCAAAAAGGTTGACAAAAATACACCTGGAAGGCTAGGACACATTACATCACAGGAAAGCAAGAGACCCTTCCAGCTGTCACCACCAACCCCTAGGCAACAAGACTCAGTCCCACAGGAGAGCCTGGGCCAAGGTCAGACTACCCAAAGCAGTGACTCAAGTCAATACAGTTTCAAATAAGTTAAAAAGTTATGTCATCCAGTTTAGGATTTAAAAAAAAAATGTTTTAAAAACAAAACAAAAATACCAGTTAGAGCCAAGAGGGGCAGTCTGAGACAGAAGCCTCAAGAGAATGCCATCAGCATGAGCAGAAAGACTGGGAGGCAACCGATAGAGAGCCTGGTTCAATTCCCCAAGCCCTAACACAAAGCAAGTAGGTATTTATAACATGTACAAGAGTCCTTCGTATACCAAGCCAACCGTGTGCGTTTTGGAGATGGAGTCATAGAGGGAGTCAGAGAAGAAAGAGAAGAAGAGAAGAGAAAATTTACAACAGTGCCTTCAACTCCTTAGGGTATAGCACATGCTCCTGAGTGAAAGCAAGAAAAGATATCTGCTGTCACTGAAACAAGTCCCCTAGCATCCTTCTTACTGCATCAGGTGTCACTAAAGGTAGTCATTGTGTTTATAGTAAGTATTTTTGATGCATTGTAACCTTGAAATGCAAACCAGTGACTCATCTGGTAGTGCTCACCCACTGAAAGAACAAGACAGTGGACTGCTGTGGACATCCGTGATGGACCAAATGAATTTCCCAAGTGAACCTCAGCAAATGTTTCCGCGTCTGATGGAGTCATGGGGAAATTTGACTACATGTGGTTTTAATCTTCCCTGCTGACTTTGGACTTGCTGTTAAGTCGATATAATGACACTGTCTGGAGCCCTTGCTGCTATGGGGCATCTGCTGACAGCTCAGGGACCAGAGCTAATGTGAAAGGACATAAGCTTTCAAGAAAATGGTTTCATTTTAGAAATAAAGATAGCTACGTTACTCAACAGTAGCAATTAGTGTGGCAGGGTTTCAGGATGCTTTTTCAGGAAAGGAAAGAAGAAAGCAGGGATTGAGGGAGAGAAAAGAGGGGGGGGGGAAGATGGAGGGAGAGGGACGGAGAGGCAGAGGAAAGGAGAACAGAAAAGAGGGAGGAAGATGGAGGGAGAGGGAGGGAAAGGCAGAGGAAAGGAGAACAGAAAGGAGGGAGAAAGGGAGGGAGGGAGGGAAGGAAGGAAGGAAGGAAGGAAGGAAGGAAGGAAGGAAGGAAGAGTGAGTACATTTTCTTTTTCCAACTGCTTCCTCTTTTATCCCATTCCAAGAAAGCCAAGGCTGTCTTGCTCCAAGGAAGAGTTAGGGCCCTTTGTATACCAAAGCCAAAAACATGAAATATGTTTGTGGGCTACAGTGTAAAGTCTGATACATGTATACATTGTGTGTTTAAATCAGGGTAAATATGTCTATCTCCTCAAACATTCATCACTTTTAATGTTAATTTTCTAACCTTTTACAATACCCAGTGCATTCTTGTCTATCGTCACCCTACTGTGCAATAGCATCTTACTTCTATCTGTTGCTTACTATCTATGTCCCTGCCCCTTTCTCCCTCCTACTCTGCCTAGCCTCGGCCACTTTCCAGTCTCGATTTCCATGAAAGCACTTTTCTGTATTCCACAAGTAAGATCATGTACACCCTGTTTCTATGAGTTTTTCGGGGCTGTTGCTGTTGTTGTTGTTGTTGTTGTTGTTGTTGTTGTTGTTGCTGCTGCTGCTGCTGCTGTTTATTCTTTTTTATCATTATGCTTTCCAGTTCCACCCATGTTGCTGCAAATGACAGAACAGTGTTCCTGGATGGCTATGTGTTCACTGTTCCTGTGTACTACCCTTCCTCCACCCATTCATCTCTTGGCCATTGTGAATGATCCTGCAGTGAACATCAGTGTACAGGAGCCTCTTTAGCAGCCCTACTTTGTTCCCTACTGGAATGTATGCTATACCCAACATCAGAATTGCTAGATCAAATTATAGCACTGTTTTTAGTGTTTTTGAGTAAGTTCTGCATTGTTTTCTTTTTTTATAATGGCTAGAGTGCTTTATGACCAAGGTAGACTTTTAAAAGAGAGGACAACAGGTCCTGGAAAGAATAAATGGTGGGAAAAAAGCTAGTGTTATAACTAAATATGAAATGGCCCCCTGACCTCCTATATTGAAGGCTTGGTCCCCAGCTGACAGCACTATTTTGGGAGGTGAGAGAAACCCTAGCTGAGCTCACTAAGGAAAGTAGGTCACCAAGGGTTGCATCATTGGGGGATTCCTCTCTCTCTCTCTCTCTCTCTCTCTCTCTCTCTCTCTCTCTTTTAATTTTCTATTGGTTATTTTATTTATTTATATTTCAAATATTATCCCCCTTCCACCTGCTTCTATGAGGGTGCTCCCACACCCACCCACCCACTCCCACCTCACCACCCTAGCATTCCCCTAAGCCGAGGCATCAAGCCTTCACAGAACCAAGGGCCTCCCCTCCCATTGATGCCAGATAAGGCCATCCTCTGCTACATATGCAGCTGGAACCATAGGTCCCTCCATATGTACCCTTTGGTTGGTGTTTTAGTCCCTGGAAGCTCTGGGGCAGGGTTGAGGATGACGGGGTGTGTGGTTGGTTGATATTGTTGTTCTTCCTATGGGGTTGCAAACCTCTTCAGCTCCTTCAGTCCTTCCCCTAACTCCTCCATTGGGTTACCAGTGCTCAGTCCAATGGCTGGCTGAGAGCATCCACCTCTGTCTTTGTCAGGCTCTGGCAGAGCCTCTCAGGAGACAGCTATAACAGGCTCTTGTCACCAAGCACTTCTTGACATCAGCAATAGAAACTGGATTTGGTAAAAGAATTTAAGAATGGACTTAAAATGAACCTCAAAAAAACAATTTTATTAGAATTTAAAGGAAAAATCCCAAAGCTGGAAAACTGTACATTTCATCAGCTGCCTAGTGGAAGGAGATGTAGAAGGAAATCCAGTCCCTTTGAATCAGGCATATGAGCAAGCAGCCACATCACAAAGGGAAAATAGCTTCAGAGAGTGGGGGGACAACGACTCTGAGTACCGAAGAGAGCCAACATAGGCTCCAGCAAGCATCTAAAAGACAGAGAAAACAAGAGGAAGAAAGAGTTACAGGCAAGCAAGAAAAGTTAATTTATACAGTGAGTCCATACTTGGAGCTAAACTAGGAAGTTAAACAGAGGAGAGAGTAGCGCCTTGCCTCGCTATGGGACACTGGTTACCAGCCCATCACTGCTAACGATGAGTTTGTATTCATTGAAGTCGGTCTATGCTACGATCTGTGTGCTGCTGCGCTCCTGTGTTTGCCAGAACTCATACATCCACTGCTCTCAATTGCTCAGTTTCCCTCTGTTCACAGCCAGCCCCTTACCCTTCACCCTTTCTAAAATGTCACATGGTTGGAAGCACAAAGTGTGCAGCCTTGTAACACTGGCTTCTCTCACTTGGCAGTACACATTTACTGTTCCCCAGGGCTTGGCAGTGCTCTCCTTCTCTCTGGGGAATAATATTCTAGAAGGCCTGTGGTTTACTTATCCATCCACTTGTTAAAGGGTACTGTGGTGCGTTTCTAGCTCAAGGTTCTAAGGCATAAAGCCACCATAACCGTTTTTGTAGACATAAGCTTTCAAGTCAATAGGGTGGATATCCAGAAACATGACTGCTGGGTTCCACAGTGAAGATTCTGTGTAATTCTGTAAACACTGTTGCTGTTGTTTCTAAGCCTTTCCTATCCAATGCTACACTTATTAAGTAAGGAAAGGGGAGTAAGTTAGAAGTTGGCTTCCTGTGGCGCAGAACTGGTAAACAAGCCCGCTTTTGTTTCTACTAAGCACACTGATTAAGCTTCTAAAAGATTCCCTGGATTCTTGCATATTTTCTTTTTCTTTCTCTCTCTCTCTTTGTTATTGCTGTTGTTGTTTGTTTGTTTGTTTGTTTTGTTGTTTTGTTTTGTTTTTTGGTTGGTTTGTTAGTTGGGTTTTTTGTTTTTGTTTTTGTTTGTTTTTTTGGTATTTCACTTAGTGATTAATATTGCTATATAGGGGTCTTCTTGATTTTGATTCTGATTTTTTCTTTCTTCTTTTCTTTTTTCTTTTTGTTGCGTTTTGTTTTGTTTTGTTTTGTTTTGAGACAGATTTTCTCTGTATAGCCTTGGCTGTCCTGGAACTTGCTCTGTAGACCAGCCTGGCCTCAATGTTAGAGATCCCCTGGCCTCTGCCTCCTGAGTGCTGGGCTTAAAAGTGTGCACCACCACCATTCTGCTCTTTTCAATTTGACTGCCAAGACAGACTGGCCTGAGAAGGTCCCTACCCACAGGATTTCAATATTCCAGTGGGAGCAAGCAAATGTACAAGTAATTTCTGAAATCACATAGAGACACTAGCCAGGGAGAGATGACATTCAGGCAAGCAAGAGGATAAATGTTAACTTATGCCATAAGTCTCCAAGTCAAGCTAAATAGGAATTGGGGGAGAGGTTGAGGTCTAGGTTACATTGGCTGCAAGAATGTATTACTAGACGTTTTCTTTAAATACTGTTTACAATGTGGCCCTACTGTGGGATGAGACAAGGATGTTAGGGAGAGAAATTTGTGATTAGGACAAAGACAAATTCTCAAAAGTAGAAACAAGATATTTATACCATCCACTTCATGCCCTCTACTAAAGTGAAGCTGCTTCTTGCTATTTTGTACATGGCAATGGCTCAAATACAGTTCACTACTTTGAAGAAGAAAGCTTTCCCTAAACATACATAGAAAAAAATGTTTTCACTTTTGCCCTCAAAGTTTAGCTGTATAAAAGTCAAACAAAAGCAGAAATATCATCCTCGCCAATATTAAGATTATTTTTCACACGACGTTGGGCTGAGCCTGGCCTCTAAGTTTTCAGAGGTTTGTGATCATTAACTATTCACCAGCACTCTGGGAAATGTGAGCTTGGATTAGCTCCAAGAATCTTAGCAACAGGACAACAGCTCCCAAGCAGAGCCGCGGGCCTCTGATGGGGCCAGAATCCTGGAGACAAGGAGCTATTTACTGATACGGACTGTCTGCCTTCCAAAGCTAGAATCCCAAAGATGGAGCTAACGAAGAGCTGTGGGGCCGGAATGTCACATTGGGTTAGGAGGGCCAATCCATTCATGGTCTGTATGTCTGTGCTCCCCCACCCACCAGAGGAGACACAGGGTATTCATATACAGTGGCTCCTGAAAGGCCTTGGCACTTGACACTTGAGACAATCTCTGTGCTTAGCTGAGAGTGTGGGAAAGGGCTCGGGCCGAGAGTGCTTCCTGCAAAGATGGGCTGCGCTGTGGTGGGGCAGCCGAGGCTGGCCAGCTGCAGGTCCCCTTAGCAGGAGTGCTCACAAAGCCCCGGCGAGAGGACTTTCTGAGTGATGAGCCTTGAGGTAAAGGGCGATCTCTCTGCAGTCCTTCATGTATCCCTTCCCGCACAGAACTCATCCCGGGCCCATACACTGGCTTAGATGTGAGAGGAACAACTGTAGCTGCAAGTGTCCCACAGACACAGGAGGAAAATCTGCTTCTCTGGAAACCCCAAGAGGCGGTATCATCTTTACACAGCATCCACACGATCATCTTTAGATCCTGACTTGGAAACACCCTGGAGAGACTTCACAGAAGCAACACTGAAGTTCAAGTCAATTGAGGCAAAAGCTTAGCGCACTGGCCCTGACAGAGCCTTCCGAAAAGCAGTGTGCTGTAAGTGCTTTGCCTGTGGGGTTCCCTCCCTAAAACCCACTATACAAATGGGAAACACCGCAAACCCCATTGTACAGGTCGGAAAACAGAGGCTTAGAGAGACTAAGGCTGGCAGCTTACAGAGTGCTGGTCCACAGGCTGATGACATCTTCATCTCCGAGAAACTTACTATGAAATTCCTCCGAAACTCTTCAAGGAATGTAATCGAGCCTTTAACACAGCGGTTCTCAACTTGTGGGTCGAGACCCCTTTGGGGCGGAAACACTTTCACAGGGGTCGCATATCAGATAACCTGCCTATCGGATATCGCTATGACTCATAACAGTAGCAAAATTACAGTTACAAAGTAACAACAGAATAACTGAATGTTCAGGGGTCACCACAACTCGAGGAACTGTATTATAGGGTCTCAGCATTAGGAAGGTTGAGAACCACTGCTTTAACAATTAGAATTACCTGCAGGCAATCCGAATGCACATGCAAGGGGGGGGGGGGGGAGGGCAGCGAGCCAGCAACCACACTGCAAGCAGGACTCAGAGCCAGCAGCGCTGAGGTGCAGAGCCCTGCTCCCAGTCTCCTATTGTTCCCCGAATTTACCAGAGACGGGACATACTGTGCTTCACTTCGGCCTACACCCACTAATTCCAAATTTAGAGACTTCCGACATTAACAGGCACTTGGCACGAAAGCGTCTTCTGATCAGATTCACAAGGTGGCAGGCATAAAGGGGAGTGACCTGCCACTTTCTTCATTAAGGTTCTAGCTTCTTGCTGAGTTCAGGGAGCATGTTAGTTACATCTCTCAGAGGAATGCAGGTTAGCTAAACACCCCACCCCAGCCAACAAGACGCTCCCCGAGACAACACCCAGGCCTCTGGAATCTTCATTTCACACCCAAAGGCAGCAGTACAACTCAGAGGCATGACATAAAGACTAAAATTATTATCTGGGTGTGATGGTTCATGGCTCTAATCCCAGCCCTCAGGAGTCAGAGGTAGAAGGCTAAGAAGGATGGGCTTCACTGTGCGATCCTGCCTCAACAAACCAAAGCAAAATAAGAAACAAAACAAGAACCAACTAGAGTTCAGAGCCTCTGTCTTAACTTCCTAGAGATACCATCACAGCACACCACAAATTTCCACCTTAAGACATTAGAAAGTTGACATCACATTATTTTGGAGCCCCAAAGCCTGAAATCAAGGCATCTCACCCAAAACCTATGTGAGAGGGAATGCTTACTTACCTCTCCCAGCTTCTCTTGGTCCCAGGTGTTTCAGGGAGTGTGGCTTGTCACTCACTCACTCGGTAACCTCTCTGTCCCTTCCCACCATCTCCCTTCTATCCGTGCCTGTCTCCACCTGAATTTCCACCTCCTATAAAGACACTTTATATTAGATTAAGTGCCACCTCCACCACTATTCTAAATGCGTTGCCTTAGCTCAGTACATCTATAAGGTCCCATTTCCAAGTCACGTTGTATTCTGAAGCACTATGGGCCTGGACTCAACACAGGTTTCAGGCCAAAGGAAATACAACAGCCCAGGGTCTCCATAGATTGTCCTTATGCACCCAGACTTCCTAGGATGGAATTTCCACCTTAAGAAGTTTAGCCTAAGCTCCTGGTCCACTGGTCTGCTGGGTAAAGTTCAGACCAGGAACTTCAGTATCAATTCTTATCATTTGCCAACAATTGCATGCCAGCATGTCTACTGTCCCTTGGAATATCTCTGTCATTCTCTCTAGGGAACCCTGACTGATGTGGTCCCCCAGGGCTGGACCACTCTTGGTGTACCGATGACAATCCCCTTACATCAACTGAGTGGCCACTGCTCATGAGCACTGGGTCAAGCAAGAAGGGAGTGGATCATGAAGTTCCATGCATAAAGCATGGAGCAAGTCCTCTCTTTCTTCCTAGGGTTCCTGGCTGTGGTGGTTTGAAAACGTTTGACCCAGGGAGTGGCACTATTAGGAGGTGTGGCCTTGTTGGAGGAAGTGTGTCACTGTGGGCATGGGCTTTAAAACCTTCCTCCTAGCTGTCTGGAAGCCAGTCTTTTCCTAAGTGCCTACCTAACAAGAGGTGGAATTCTCAGTTCTTCCAGAGCCAAGCCTGCCTGCATCCTGCCATGCTTCCCACCCTAATGATAAGGGACTGAACCTCTGAACCTGTAAGCCAGTGCCAAGTAAATGTTGTCCTTGGTCGTAGTGTCTCTTCACAGCAGTGAAACCCTAACTAAGACACTGGCTCACCCAACAGGGCCTAGGCAGTCCCAAAAGAGCAATGAGATGGTGTGGTGCCTCGTTTCTCAGCACGGAACAGCTGCATGGACATCACCCTGGAGCTCCATGCTAACATAGAAACTTGAGCCTCGCCTCCCATCAGCTGAACTGGAACTGTGTCTTCATAGAATTCCTAGACTCTTACATACATACAGCAACATGGGCACTGAAGGCCGCCCTATCTTCCAGAACAAATGCTAAGCTTCCTGAATGGAGCCTAGCCAACTCTGAGCACATGGGCAAAACCAATAAGGAGAAGCTGATAGGTTACATCAATAAAGCTCTACGTACATGGTGAAATAGTAGTAAGCATTTGCTGTGTAGCAAGCACTGGAGTGGACATGCTACACACTAACTCTCTGACCCTCTCGTGAAAGCCCCTCCCGTGAAATCCATGGGGAAGATACTTTTCATATCTCCATTCTACAATTGACAAAGCTGAAGTTCAGAGATGGCAAGCAACTTTCACAAGGTCACACAGCAGGATTTAAACTCAGACATCCTGTCTGTACGCTCATATTCAGTCTCTCTGAGGCACAAATTTTATGTTATGTCCATTGTATAAAATAAGTTCTCACAAGACAGAGGGAAGCTCTGACTGAAGGAAAACTTCGGAGAGGAGCTTTTGAAACTGTCCCGGAGGACCGTTGGAATTTGTAGGCTTATAACACTGAAATACTTTCTGAGGGTGAGTAGACTGTTCTTATAATTAAGATGGACCTTCACACGTAAGCGTGATCCTCCCTGTCCTTAGAAGAAACTCAATCTACCCACCTTTTCATCTGGCTACCTGGCTCTTCCTTGCGTATGTTATTTTCGGATCTCAGCCTGCCAATCCCCCTGAGCTATAGTGGGTTTCCCTCCAGAACTCCCCTGTGTCAATGGGTCCTCATGATACTTGTGCTAGCGTTTGATTAGATGGTTGCATTCACACCAAGGTAGTATTTGTGTCTGGCTCTAGACACTTGGGAAGCTTTGGGGTCTAGCCCAGGGTCTGACCAAAGCCAGCACTCACACCTGGAGACTGTTAGGGCTATGCACAGAGGAGACCGCCTACCACTCTCAGGTATGACCCCCTCCACTCACACCAGAGTCAGAAGACTGTCTGAAGCAGGGAACCACCCCTCTCCTTGATTAATTAATGACAAACAGGCAAATGCGACCGTTGTTTGTAATCCTAATGATGCTTACAGACTCCTACAAGGTCGTATTGTTCTCCCCAAAGCAGAAGTCAGAGGATAGGAAAGATGGTGGGTGTAAATGAAAAATATGGAAGCGTTCTAATAATCCTGTGGCTTCTCCAAGAATCTAGATCAGTCTAGCTATGATTAAGGCCGTGCATGGTAAACTGAAACACTAGGAATGTTGGCCCAATGGGAAAAATTCTCCTGAATTATGTAAGAGATGCAACCAGGTTCTGCAAGCGAGTTCCCTTTTTAATATGAAAACCCTCTTTCAGAGGCTAGGAGCTGTTTTGATAAAAGATTAATTTAGTGGTCAGAGACAGGATCCACTGCAGTACACAGCGCTACCGCCAGTGGTTTGCTCAGAGACCCACTACAGAGCCTTTATTCCAAGGTGCTTAAATTAAGACATCTTTCCAAATCGGGCTGTAATTTGTCAAAGCTGCGATTCTTCTCTTAGCTTCCAGTCTCATGTCCATCTGCTTGTTTACCAAGTCCCAGTTGATCTTTTCAGCCTCAAATATAAATACTTCCACAACTGCCAAGGATTTCTAAATACAAGTGAGACTTCAGAACATGGCTCTCTCTTACTGAAAGAGGTTATCAGACCCCAGCACATCCAGAACTGGCTTCTGTGAAAACAGACTTGAAATCCAGCAGAAGCAGAGCTGGGTTTGGGAGAATCACAAGTGTAGCTATGTGTCTTCCTGTCAGAGGTTACTCGAATGCCTGAACCCAGCACAGGATCTGCTGAGAGCAGCTCAATTCAGATGGCCCCCAAACAAGAGCAAGCTGAAGGATTCCAGTATAGGCTGTGGGCTGACACAAAGTCGGGAGTCGGGAATCCAGGGAGCAGGATTTCTAGCTGAAGAACAACCATAGTTACAGTTGCCCTTTGAGATATCTGAGTTCTGCTTGTCCATTTTAGGAAATCAGAGCACCCTTCCAATGATGATTGACAACATCCCTGCTAAGTCGGAGAGGCCTCTAAAGAGAAATCATTTGTTTGTACCTTAATTCAAATTTCTGCTTCCTGGCCTTGTAAACTAAAGACAGGGACAGGCTGGCATCTGCTCTGACTTTAGTATGGTTCAGGTTATGTGCCTGTGGGGAGTGAACTTGGCATCATCCTGGGCTTTTTCTGTAGTCTTCTGGCTCTAAAATCTAAATTCAACCATTTCAATAAGGACCTCAGGATGACAGCCTGCTATGGGATTCACTAGACACTGGTGTGCACGGTGACACTGGTGGCCTTTTAAAAATTGAATTTCCTCTGTAGATCTACCACCCTCCTAGTACACACGCATGGCCCACTTCACGAGTTGGCAATGCGTACTGGCTCTTGAAGGCATTTTTGCTCTGCTGCCTCAGTGGTAACTATTTGGAATAAGTCTGTCTTTCTTGGATGCCTTTAAAAAAAAAAATCTAAAGCTCGACCCCAGCTTCTCATCAAAATTTAAGACCATTGTTGTTCTACTAGGTGACTCTCTCAAGCACGGCATGGCCCCACGTGTTATTCAGATAGTCAGTAGCAACAAGTGACTAGTTTCTTGAGGTTCTGTTTTGTTCTGTGTTGTTTTGTTGAAGGTAGGGTGCTCATGCCTGCTGAGAATGAATTCGAGTGTCATTCTGCAGGCTGACCATCCTATCATTGACCTGAAGCTCATCCATTAGGCTAGGACTGCTGACCAGTGAGCCCCAGGAAACTGCCTATCACCATCGCCTCAGCAACGGGATTACAAGTGCAAGCCACAAAACCCAAGTGTTTTTACATGGTTTCTGGGGTATGAAGTCAAGTCTTCATGCTTGCAAGGAGAGCACTTCACTGACAGAGCTATTACTCCAGCCTGATTTCTGAGAGGTTTTGTTGTATTTGTTTTAATATAATCATTGTATGTCAAAGGTGAGGTTGGGTATGTGGTTATAAAATAGGTATGCGTCGTGGTGTGTGTGTGTGTGTGTGTGTGTGTGTGTGTGCTTTCTCATGAGTGTGGGTATCCCAGTGGCCCAGCAAGCAGATAAGGCTAGAGAAAAACACTAACTCTAACCCTAAACTGAAGCCTAAACCTAACCCTAACCCTAACCCTAACCCTAACCCTAACCCTAACCCTAACCTTTCCACCATGCTAGAGACAGGATTCCTTTATTATATTTCTGTGCATATGATAGCCTGGCTGATCATGATCAAGCATCTAGGACTATCCTGTCTCTGTCTCCCATCTTGTCATAAGAGTACTAGGTATATGAAAGTGCTCTTCGTGATACCAAAACAGAAACAAACACCAAACCAGCCACAACCCTTTGATGGAGAATGGTGTCCTGCCTGCAAGGTATGCTACAGCAGTGGGGGCACAGAGCTTGTGGGAATAACCATCCAATGTCTGATGTGACTTAAAGTCTATGAGATGGAACCCATTCACAACACTGGTTAGGTGACCACAAGAGACTAGATACCCCAAAGACCTAAGGAGAAAACAAATACAACTGTTCCAAGAAAGAAAAAAAATGTAGTGATAATGATTCCTACTGATATTCTGCTATACTCATAGATCAGTGTCTTATTCAGCCATCTGCAGAGAAGCTTCCTCCTACAGCAGATGGGAACAAATACAGAGATCCAGAGCCAGACATTACACAGAAAGTGAGAGACCTTGGAACACTCATCCCTAAATGGAATGTCTCCATTAAATCCCTCCCCTCAAAGCTCAGCGGCCCAGTGGAAACAAAAATGGAAAGATTATGAAAGCCAAAGGGGACGGAGGACATCACAGAACACGGCCCTCTAAATCAACTGAGCAAAGCTCTTATGAACTCCCAGAGACTGAGGCAGCATGCACAGGGCCTGCACCAGGTCCTCTGCACACATACTAGGGCTTCTGGGTTAGCACTCTTATGGGAGTCCTGAATATATAGACAAATGGGTCTCTGGTTCTTGTGCCTTCTCTTGGGGCTCTTTTCCTTCTGTTGGTTTGTCCTGCCCAAGTTCAATATGAAAGGGTTTTGTTATACTTTATTTTGCTATGTTTTGTTGTTATTACTTAGACGCTTGTCTAAGAGACTAAATGGAGGCTGACCTGGATGGAAGGGGAGGAGGGAGGGACAAATGCATGCACATTGCCTCTTTAGACACACACCAACCCTTCTAACCCTCTACTGTGTTGTGTCCTAGGACACAAAAAGGTGATTTAAGGAGAATTGTGGGAAAGGTTATTACTTACATAGTAAGTAGGATTTGAGTTGGAAAGTCCATAAGAAGGGTCTCCCTTTACAATAGACGGACAAAGTCGCAACTTTTCAATCATTATTTTGATACTCCTGAAATTCTCGTTGTTGCATTAAAAAGGGCACGTTAACACATGAGTCTTGTCTAATGAAAGCTGGCAATTGGAATTCTGGGAGAGGGATTTCCCATGAAGATTGAAAACCCACTCAGTGAGCTAAATCAAAAGCATGCCCACTGACCTTCAATTCTTGGCCATCACTGCCAACTACAAAGCAAACAGCTGAAAAGCAAACAGCCATAGACGCCTCGCTCAAGTTGGCTAGGAGGAACCAAGAGGGCTTGCCCCCAGGTCTGTCCTACGGGTCATTTACACATGCTGCAAGCCATTTTTCATTAACTTGACAATGACAGCCAAGCCAGCCCAGTCAAGAGTCTCAGAGGGATGCCCCAACTGGCTCAGTTAGGGGCCCGGGGCTGCCTTGTTTCCTACACACCCTATCCAATCCTCTGGCCTCATTACACTGCTTACAGGAAAAGACAAACTTAGTCTATCTCCCTTTTATCTAGAGAACAAGGGGCTACTTTTCCCAGCTTCTGCCTTCCCATCCAGTCGTAGCTCAGTCTGCGACCCTGGGTCTTCATGCACCTCAGAGATCTCCGATTTTTCAGTCGCTGCTACTTCCTCTGTTCCTCTCGCTCTTGTGAACATGATCCGTGCGCATCATCTCTTTTTCTTTCTCTGTGGCTGGTGTGTGTGTGTGTGTGTGTGTGTGTGTGTGTGTGTGTGTGT
>JADRCD010228004.1:26860-45607 GCA_019843815.1 Montemys delectorum
GTGTGTGTGTGTGTGTGTGTGTGTGTGTGTGTGTGTGTGTGTATCTATGACCATTCTTTAGTCCCCACTCAAGGAACTATTTCAACCAGCTCACTTCTTAAAGGTAGCTCCTCTAGCAGCAAGTTGGGGTTCCTTCCCCTCTGTCTTTTTTTAACTCACTGCTTTCCTGGACATAAACAGTGAGCAGAGCAGAAAGAAGTCTTGTTTGAGACTTCTTCAGTGGTCCCCACCCATTCTTGTAAGTACAAACGAGTCCATAAAGACCCTGAGAGTGCCTGCTTGACGAATTTCCCTTCAAGGTTCGTGGAGAAAGCCCTTGTGGGCCAAGTTCTAAAGTCCCTTCCTGCCCTCCCCACCCGCCCATGCCTGCCAAAGGCATTTAAAACACACTGCAGCGTGCTCTTCTTTCATTGGCAAGGAATCAAGTCCAACACTCTGCTTTCCCGTTTCATTAAGGTTGGAGGTCATCCAGGGAAGGGTCCAAAGAGATCTTTTGAGGGGATGGAACTGGACCGGGGTTGGGGGTATGTGGCGTCACACACACACACACACACACACACACACGCGCGCGCACACGCACACACACACACACACACACACACACACACACACACACACACACACCACTTCCTTTCTCCTTAGCCTGCTTCACTCTCTGAAAAGAGCAAGCTTTCACTGTGGATTACTTCAGTGAGGCCTCCGCCAGGACTTGGCTCTGCCCGGGTGAGGCTATACCCGGATGAGGCTCTACCCGGATGAGGCTCTACCCGGATGAGGCTATACCCGGAAGAACGAGCACGATGGCTCAAGGTCAGAGAAATTATCCTGACAGAACTGGCAGAAGGAGGTTCTAAGATCAGCACTAAGATCACTAGGAGAGAAGGGACCAGGAGATCAGGGACAAGAAAGGGACAAAGAAGATGGACGTACGTGTTAAATGGAAGCCAGGAAAAAATGTTGAACCTGTTTACCCCCTTAACACCACTCCACCACCACCACCACCACCACCACCACCACCACCACCACCACCACCACCACCACACCCCCCTTCTCCTACACACACGCTGTCACAAAAACACATTCTTTGTGTTCCCTTACCTTCTCTATTCCTCTAGGCCTTTCTGTAAATAAACAATGAGGCCAGGAACCTGCGGGCTGCCCACTGTTCACTCTTACCGTGTCCCAGGCATAGGTTAACGAATACTGACACCTTTCTTTCCTTCACAGCTTGCACAGTCCTTTGCCATGTGTGATCTCCCCCCTGATTCAGGCATCTCACACTTTCAAAGTCCTGTGAGCCCCCCGTCACTCTCATATTCAGAAAGGGGCACTGGGGGACTCTATAGCCACACCCTACCAGTTTTTAGCTTTACAATTAGAAGGTTCAATTACTACTCAAAAATAAATAAAATCACCTATGGCCCAGCATGGTAAATGTGTCTTTAATCCTCGGCGCTCAGGGAATAGAAGCAGGTGGATCTCTATGAGTTCAAGGCCAGCCTGGTCTACACAGTGAGTTCCAGGCATATAGGTCTATGTAGTTTGACGCTGTCTTACAAACAGCAGCAACCAAAAATAACCTTTGGTTCAAGTCATATATATATATACATATATATGTATGTATGTATATATACATATATATACATAAATATATAACCTTTTTAAACTTTAAATCAACACACGATAAGTGTATATATTTACTGGATACAATTTACATTGTGGAATGATTATATAAGACTACTCAATAGGCCCATAACTTCACAACACCTTGACTGTGCTGACCCCTCAGGGTTCCCATGGAACAGGAGTATGATCATAGATGAGGAGAGTTGACTCTGTCAATACAATCAGCAGCAGGTACAGAAATGGGAGATCTGGTACTGAGAAATTACCTGGATCCTAACTATAGGGGCCAGCAGTCCTTGATCCACAACTGAATCACTACACTGTACTAGCTCTTCAGACCTTCTCTTAGTTCTTGGAGAGGGCCTCTTAGCATCTAGCATTCCAAAGCACCCCCTGGGATGCAGGTCGGGGTCTAGTGAGATGCCTCGAGGTACCAGGACTTGTAAGCAGTCAGGCCTCTCCTTGCCTTTCACTCTTAGCATCTCTCTTAAACAAGGATTCTTTTTCCAAGCCTTGTGTTGAATCCTGAGGATAGATCAGTCAATAAGAGGCCCTACACTTGCAGTTTAGGGGCAAGTGGGGGAGAGACTCCATAAGTCAGCTCATGTGTAAATATGTAGTTCACAGGGAAGTTTCTAACACAAATGTAATATAGTTTTTCTTTTTTGCCACTGTCTTCAACTTATGTCGAATCATTTGCCTCCTCCCAATGCCCCTTTAAAATATCTCCCACACAGTCTACTGTCAGTTACCCAAGTTTAGTTCAGACCAGTTTAGATGTTTCATCTGATATCTAGCTTTAGCTAATGCCCTCAGACTTCCCAGCAGAGCCGAGTCTTGCTATGAAGGAGGATGAAATGGATGGATTTGATCAGCATCTACTCTCTACTCTCCTCTTTGAGGTTTTCCTGGTCAGCCAGAGGGACCAAGAGGACACAGAGCTTAAGCAGCATTTCTTACACACACACACACACACACACACACACACACACACACACACACACCGCTCTTGCTCCTGTTGTTCACCTCACAGGCCCTGTTGTGAGATAGCCCCTTGGCCAGAGAGTGGCACTGTAAGTGGGAGCCAGCAAGCTGACCCAAGCCCAGTACTTTCCTTTGTGTCCTTTGGCCTGTGGGAAGGCTTGAGCATCCTGTCTACAAAGCCATAGAAGGTACATGGCCATCACCAGCTCTTCTTCTGGACCAGCTTTCTCTCTTCACTGCTGCTTCTGAACTAGAATGGGGCCAACATCAGGACCATTGCCCCAAGTAGATGTTCTACCAAGAAATAATGTTTCCTCTGAGGGACTCTCCATTCTGCCTTGGCCTGAAGGATGGAAAAGGAGCCTTTACCTTTGCCCTCAGACTTAGGACTTCGGGGGCCCCCACCTTCATATGGCTCATTTTCAGCTCTTATGGCTCACTTTCTGAGATACAAGCTAGCTCAGTATGTGCCACACCAGTTGTTGAAGAACAACATCTGGCAGTTCTTAGAAACACAGCATGCTTCCTTCATTTCATGGCACCCTCGAGCCTAGGAAGTGCCCACATTGTGGCGTAAATGTAGGACTTGTAGACCTCAATGCCATTTTAGTTAGCAGTTCCCTAATGGTCAGGGATGTTGAAACTTTCCCAGATACCTATTGGTGATTTGTACTACTTCCTCTGAGAAACATCTATTCAATTCACGATTGATTGGATGAATAAGTTTTGGGGAGATGTATTTAAATGTTGGAGTTGTGCACATAGATTCTGGATATTGCCCTCCTGTCAAATGTATAGTTAGCAAGGATTTTTTTTCCATTGTCTAGGCGGTATTTTCAGTCTAATCGTTTCCTGTGCTGTGTAAACATTTCCTGTGCAGTTGGAATTCCTTTCATGCCTACTCCTATACCTTGCCATGGTTTGCTCCTGCTTTCCTCTGGCAATTTCAGTCGCAGGTCTGTCCTGGTTATTTTTGTGTCAACTGGACAAGGTCTAACATTATATTGAAAGAGAACCTTGATTGAGAAACTACTTCTACCAGATTGACCTGAGGGGCATTTTTTTAATTAACAAATGATGTGGGAGGGACCAGCCCACTGTCGAATGTGCCTGCCCTGGGTTGGTAGGTCTGGGTTGTCTAAGAAAGCAGTTGTACAAGCAAGCTAGTAGGAGCAAGCCAGTAAGCAACATCCCTCTATCCATTCAGCCCCAGTTCCTGCTTCCAGCTGCCTGTCTTGAGCTCCTGCCCTGAGTTCCTCAGTGATGGAGTGTGACCTGAGAGTCATACATAACCCTTTCCTTTTGGTAATTGCTTTTGGTAATGGTTTTTTATCACAGCAGTAGAAACCCTAAGACAAGGTCTTATACCCTAAAGTGATTTTTTTTTAATGCATGATGGCAGATATGTATCTGGTTTCATTTCTCAATAGGTGATATTAGGTTTAGCAGCATCGTTTGACATTTTTCTCCCCAGAGTATATTTTCAACACCTTTGTCAAAAATTATGCGGCTATATCTATGTGGGCTTGTTTCTGGGTCTCCTGTTCTCTTCCACTCCTACATGTCTGCTTTGTGCCAGGATCATGCTGTTTTGTCACTATGGCTCTGTAGTGTAGTTTGAGATCAGGTATTATGGTGATGGCCTCAGCATCTTTTTTTTTTTTTTTTCCAGTTTATGGTTGTTTTGACTGTTTGATGTGGGTGGTGTTTCTTTATGAATTTTAGGTGTTTTATTTTTCTAATTCTATGAAAAATATCATTGAAAATTTGATGGGGATTTCAATGGCATATACATCACTTGTAAAAACACAGTCATTTTCAGTGTTCACTGTGCCAATCCATGAAGGGAAGTCTTTTGATCTTTGGCATCTTCTTCAATTTCTTTCTTCAGATTCTTTAAATCCCCATTGTGGAAGTGTTTCACCTCCTTGGTTATGTTGTTTCCTACATATTTTTGAAGCTATCATGAATGGTTTTCTTTTGGGCAAGTACATTATTAAGATGTAGGATTGACACTAGTTTTATTTATCACATTTATATCCCATCACTTTCTGAGAGTGTTTAGAAGATCTAAGATGTTTTCAGTGAGGTCTTTAGAGTCATTTCATTCAAATATAGTCTGTTAAGCATTGTGTCCTTTGAAATAGAGATAATTTGACTTCTTCCTTTCCTATTTATATCTCTCTTATTTCTTTCTCTTATCTTATTGTTCTAGCTCAGTGGTCCTCACCCTTCACCTTTTATACAGTTCCTCACATTGTGGTGACCCTCAACCACAAAATTATTTTCCTTGCTATTTCATAACTATAATGTTGCTACTGTTATGAGTCATAATATAAATATCTGCATTTTCTGATGGTCTTAGGAGACTCCTGTGAAAGGCTCATTCGACCACAAGGGGGTTCTTGACACACAAGTTGAGAACAACTGTTGTAGCCCCACAATTGGACACCTATTGAGTAAGAGAGAAGATGGGCACCAACAACCAATTCCAGATTGTAGAGGAACACCTTCCAGCTTTGTATAGTATTGTCTATAGGTTTTTTTCTGTGTATCTTTCAACATGAGAGGATATGTTCCTTCTATTTCTAGTTTCTTTGGGATTTTATCCAGAAAGGGTGTTGGGCTTTATCTGAACCATTTTCTGTGCTTATTGAGACAATTGTGTGGCTTTGTCCTTAAGTCTGTTTATATTCTCTGTTTTACACCTATTAATTTGTGCGTATTGAAGCACCTTTGCATCTCTGAAATGAAACTAACTTGAATGTGGTGTTATGATCTTGTTAATCCATTCTTGAATTCAATTTGCAGGTACTTAAATGAGAATTTTTGTGCCAGTGTTCATAGGTGGCATCAGTCTATAGCTTTATTTTTATGTTGTAGCCTATCACATTTTAGTATCATGATTCTGTCTTTATAACATGAATTTGGTATTGTTTCTTCCCTTTATCCTTTAGAGAAGAATTTAATATTGGTGTTAGCTCTTCCAACTATGGTAGATGCTGTAGAGAAATGACTCTATGGGTAAATGTTATAACACAAGCACGAGGATCTGCATTGTAACCCCTAGCAACCATATAAGAGAGGGGAATGGATACAGGTGCCTGTATCCCCAAGTTTGAGAGGAAGAGATAGGCAGATACCAGGAGCTTGCTGGCTAGACAGCCTAGCAGAATTAGCAAGCTTCAGGCTCTGTGAGAAGCTGTCTCACAGGAACAGGTGGGGAGTAATAGAATGAGAGGCCACATCTTTCTTGGCCTTCTCATGTGCATAGGTGCCACACACAAATGCATACACATGCAAACACACACAATACCACATGCACTTACATTCCACACATATTACCACACCATACACACATACATAATAGCATATACCACACACCTGCATGCCATCATCACCAGACACATCCCACTACACCACAGAGAGAAAGGGGGGGGATATTTGGTAGAGTTCAGCAATAAAACCATTTGGCTCTGGGCTTTTCTTTGTTGAGAGACTCTTTATCACTGCTTCAATGTCATTGATTGCTGTGGCTCTGTTCATTGCTATTCTGGATTTAGTTTGGTAAATCATATGACTAAGAATTTATCCATTTCTTCCAGATTTTTATTTTTGGAACTTAAGTTTTCAAAATAGTCTATAATAATCCTCTATGTTTTTCTGGCAGCTCTAACTCCTCCCTTTCCATCAGTAATATGTGTGTATGGGTGTTTTGCCTGTGTGTATGTTCGTGTGCCATAGATGTCCATTGCCTGGTGAGGCCAGACGAGGGAGTCAGATCCCTTGCAACTGTAGTTACAGATGATCATGTACCCCCATGTGGGTGAGACCTGGGAATTGAACCCAGATCCTCAGGAAGAGCAGCCAGTGTCCTTAACCACTGAGCCATCTCTCAGCCCCATCACTAATCTAAGGCTTTTCTGTCTTTTCTTAATGCTTGGTTTTGGTTTTGATTTTGGTTTTGGTTTCTAGTTATAGAGTGTTATTTTACCTAGGGAGTTGTCAATTTTGTTTACATTTTCAAAGAATCAGCTCTTTGAGTACATGTATTATCTTTAAATTTTTATTGATTTACTTTATGTATATGAATGTTTTGCCTGCATGCATCTTTGTGTACCACACATATGTCTTGTGGGCCAGGAAGCCAGAAGAGGGTGTTGGCTCTCCTGGGACCAGAGTCATTGGTGATTGTGACCCTCCCTCCATGTCATGGGGGTGCTGGGAACTCAACTTAGATCCTCGGAAAAAGAGCAACCAGGGGTCCCACACACTGAACCATCTTTTTTTTTTTTTGTCTCAATTTCTTAACTTCTGCCGTTGACTTTGACTTGTTCTTATATTTCTAACTCTCAGCTTTTTTTCCATCTGACTTGCTAGCATCATCCTATAAATGTTCTTCTTAAAACTGCCTTTGCTGCATCCCAAAGGTTAAATCTATTTTCATTAGCTTGAAGGATTTTTTTAATTTCCTTAATGATTTCCTCAGTGTCCTATGTACTCATTCAAAAGTGAATTATCCCATCTCCAAGTATCTATATAGTTTCTGTACTTTCCCCTGCTGTGGATTTCTCGTTTCATTTCAGTATAAGTTGTTAATATACAAAAATTAATTTGATTCTTCTGTATTTGTTAAGAGTTGCTTTGTCAGACTGGAGAGACGGCTCAGTGGTTCAGAGCATTTGTTGCTCTTGCAGAGGAACTGGTTCAGTTCCCAGCACCAACATCATGGTTTACAACAATCCATTACTCCAGTCCCAAAAGATCCAATGCCCTTTCCTAACCAATGGGCACCAGGCATACATGTGGCACACATACATACATGCACACAAAACATTCATACATATAAAAATAAAATAAATACATCTTTTTTTAAAAAAAGAGCCTGGCGGTGGTGGCGCACACCTTTAATCCCAGCACTTGGGAGGCAGAGGCAGGCGGATTTCTGAGTTCAAGGCCAGCCTGGTCTACAGAGTGAGTTCCAGGACAGCCAGGACTATACAGAGAAACCCTGTCTCAAAAAAAAAAAAAAAAAAGAGTTGCTTAGTCATATAAAAGGTGATCTGTTTTAGAAGGAGTCCTGTGGTCTTTTAAGAATGTGTATACTGCATCTGCTGAATGGAATATTATGTAGATAGCTGGTAAGTCTGTTTGGTCTGTGATACAGTTTAATTCTGCAGTTTCTTTATTGATTTTTAGTCTGGAGGACCTACCTAAAGATGAAAGTGGAGCACTAAGGCTCCCCAATATTATCATATCAGGACCTATCTGAATATAAACATTAGTGTTTGTCTATGAAGTTGAGAGAATATATATACAGCTTCTTGATGAGTTATTCCCTTTATTGCTATGTAGTGGCCTTCTCTAATTTTTGGCTTGAGATGTCAGAATAGCTATGGCAGCTTCTTTTGGGCTTCTGTTTGCTTGATAAATTGATAAATTTCGGTCTGTGTGTATCTTTTTACTGGTAGATGAGATGCTGGCTGGGTCTTATATTTCAGGCTTTAAAGTTCTCATTGTACATGCTCTGTGCATGGTACTGTTATATAAGGATGTTTTTAAACAAGTGTATATCATACATGAGCAGTCCCCTCTTATCTCTCATGTCTCCCGCTCCCGTCAGTCTCCTTTGTCCCCTAGACAGCTTGGCTCTTACTTTGATATTTTGTACACAGACACTATTCCACATGTCTATATGAAATCTAGGAACCACATATCAGAGAAAACGTATTTGTCATTCTGATACTGGCTTAATTCACTTAACATAATTATCCCCATTTGCATCCATCTTCCTGTAGTAGCATAACATGTTCTTTGTGGCTGGAAAAATCCCACGGTGTATATAACCACATTTGCTTTACTCATGCCTCTGTTTTTAATATCTAGATTGGTTTATTAACTTGTCCATTGGGAACAGTGCTGTGGTGAACATTAATCATCTGTATGCTATGTGGACCTGGCATTCTTTGGGTAAATACCCAGAAGTGATATTCCTGTGTTGTGTGGAGGGTTTGGGGGCCAAGGTGGGGAACCCCACATTGCTTTTCACTAGCCTGACTAGTGTGTAAGGGTTCCTTTGTGCACACCCTCATCAGCATTCCCTATAATCTGCCTTCTCAATGACCATCATTGTGACTAGGGTAAGATGCACTTGCAGTATGGTTTAATGGCTAATGAGGCCAAACACTCTTTCATGCTTATTAATCATTTGTGTCTCATCTTTTGACAAACACTTATTCATGTCATATCCCTTTTATTGATTGGGTTGTTTGGTTTGTTCAGTGTTTCGTGTATTCTAGATTAATCCTCTATCACTGTGCAGAGAGATTTCCTCCCATTGTGTAGGCTTTCTCTTCACTTGATTAGCCATTTCCTGTGTTATGTTTGTCAATGGTTGCCTGAGTTCTATTCAGAAAGCCTGCCTGTGCCTGCATCTTGAAGTGTTTCTTTACCTTTTTCCTATGATTGTTCAAAGGTCCCAGCCCTTACTTACACTATATGTCTTGGCCTTTAATTCTATCAGCTAGTCTGAATGTTTTTACTAGTGAGTGGAAGACATTTACATTTAAGGTATTTATGTATTCATTTGATGTCTATGTGTACATGTGGTATTTGTGTCCGCTGACCAGACATTTTAAAAACATTCTGACTGACATGGCAGCTAGATAGCTTGAGCTATCACATGAGCTCAGGCTCAGGGATATCACAAGGGCTGTGGATGTGTGGGATAGGACTGCCAGCCTCTTCTTTAGTATGGGCTGACAGCTTACCTTTTGGATGAGTCTTCTGCTTGTCTTCCTGACTCCAGGGAGCCACGTGATAAGCACCACATTCACATTGGCTTTCTTTCTGTACAGTACCCTGTTGTTTCTCTGCACTCCACCTCCCTGTCACTTCTTCTATCTTTGGAAGATTCTGGTTTTTTCTTATCCTGAAACTTCTTCATTGGGTCAAAAGAAACAAAGCCTAGGTCACCATCTTAGCCCAAGGTCCATATTGATTACATCAATTCTTTCAGTCTGCTTGTAAGTAAGGAAAATTACAGTGATCAAAGTTCTAATGTTAAACTAATTCATAATGCTTGTGTAGCCGGTGTGGCAGAAATGAAGAAATTCTAAAGAGATGCTTGTGTCTTAGCCTGACTAGCAAATTATTGAAACAATGGAGCCCAAAATAACTGGAATTTCCACAAGACCCTCATGCTATGAGAAGAAAAGGCCACCAGCCGGAGGGGTAGCCTGTGTCTTGAAAACAGATTCCACACAGTTCTAACAACCTGTCAGACCAGTTTATAGAATTAAGACTGAACCCCAGACAATGATGGCCACTGGGGTGTGGGGCACATCTTGACCAGGACTGCTTGCTCTGCATATCTTCTGCCCTCTATTTAAATTCTGATCTCAGCCCAGGAGGTCGAAGCTAGATGTGAGGGCTCTACTGGATTTCTTTGTTCCTCCTCCCAATATGGCCACATGAATAAACCTTTTTCTGCTTTCTGTTTTTCACTCGGCTCTCTTAATTGGCTCATCAAAGAGGGATGGACCGGCCTGACTTAGAGCACAGGTTGTGACCCCCAAGGTTTATAACACTTGGAATTTATTCAACTTGATCATAGTGTGTTATCTCTAGTGTAGTATTAGATTCGTTTTAATACTTTGTTGCATATAAATGTTTGCATCCATCTCTCTCTATGGATGTACCTCTCTATGAAATTGATTTATAATTTTTCCTTTCTCTATTATCCTTAGAAGTCTTCACTTCAGGTTATGTTAACTCATACATGAAACTGGAGAATATTGTTTGGGTATTTTTTTTAAATATAGTACAAGATAACTTGTGTGAGATATATGGTTGATCTTTGAATCTTTGAAAAAACTTCAAGAAAAAATCTGGACCAGGTATTTCACTTGTGGTTGGAGTTTCAACTCCCAGCTTTAAACTACAAAGTTGAACAGTGCAATACAGTGGCTGTCGACATTCCTAACGCCAATACCCTTTAACAGGTGCCTCATGGGACCACATCTCATGGTGTGGTAACCCGCAGACATAAAATTATTTTTGTTGCTACTTCACAACTGTAATTTTGCTAATGTTATGAATCATAATTAAATATCAGATATGTAGGATATCTGATACGTGACCCCTGTGAAAAGGTCATTAGATCCCAAGGGGGCCATGACCCACAGATTGAGAATCACTGGTCTATGTTCCCATTAGGCCTCTCTGATTCTTCCTGAGATGTTTGTTTGTTTGTTTGTTTGTTTTGGTTTTGGTTTTTCGAGACAGGGTTTCTCTGTGTAGCCCTGGCTGCCCTGGAACTCACTCAGTAGACTAGGCTGGCTTCGAACTCAGAAATCCACCTGCCTCTGCCTCCCAAGTGCTGGGATTAAAGGCGTGCGCCACCACCGCCCGGCTCCTGAGATGGTTTTAATGCAGCTTTCTTAGAAATTTGTCTTCTTTAGGCTTTCATGCGCATGATAATAAAAAATTTTTTATAATCTACTTTTTCTTTATTAGCTATAATTAGTAAATTTCTATTGAGTTAATATTTTTGTCCCCTCGTTTGAATCTTTGAGCATCCTTTTGTTGCTTTGTGTGTGAACTCACGTTTAATGGACATTTCTTGAGGCACAGGAAAAATGTTCCTGTAGGGTGAGAGCTTGTGTGTGTGGCGTCCATGAAGTACCTGTGGTCAGTGCAACCAGGAAGTACCTCTTAATAAGTCCTGGGCTTGATGGGTGTGAAATGCCACCGTGAGACCCATTATTTTATATCCTAACTTAGGAAGAAGGAAAGAAGGGAGGGAGGGAAGGAGAAGAGGAAGGATAAAGGGGAGGAGGGAGGGAGGGAGGGAGGGAGGGGGGGCCTTAAGGCAGCATGGAGTTCTGCTATGACTAAATCACATTTACATAGAGAAATTTGAAGAATTTATTATTTTTTGTTTCCTGTAATCAAGCATATTATATTTATGTGTGCCCAGGAGTTCATTAATCCTGTTACCCAGAATTTCAAGAAATGAAGTGTGCCATATAAAAACATTTTCCAGGCCTCTACATTTAAAACATTTGAAAACCTGACAATATTCATGGTAGAAATTTCTCAGTGTCCCCTGGCTTGCTGTGCAGAATATGTTCATTGTAACTTGAGCTTTCTTCATGGCCAGCTTTGACATTCTCTGTTGTGATTTATTCTTTTGTCTAATACAGAAAAACTTAAGGGATGATGTAAATGTGCTGGGATGGCGCAATTATCCTGAATAAAGTGGTTACACAGGATTTTAAAAAAATTCTTGGCCTGAGGTGTTTCAGAATATAAGGACTATGTATCTAGATATTGTGATGCTCACCTGTAACCTAGCACTTGGTAGGTAGAGAAAAGCCAATCAGTAATGTAGGGTAATCATTGGAATGTAGGGTAATGATTGGCTATGTACCAAGTCAGAGGCCTGGAGGCATGTGGGGGAGAGGCTACATAAGACCTTCCTCAAACAAACATAAAGGAATGTGAACTTACAGAACAAATTACCAGGATGTCCAGTTATGATAATAAACATTAGGAGGTTTTCAGTTTTGTTTTGTTTCCATATTTGCAGAGCTAATGTTGAGACGGGCATCTTTTCTAGCTAGATTTCATTTTAAAAGGATGATGTTCCTCTCTTGGCACATTAACAAACTACAAGCCTTTGTCTGACTCTAAAGTAGACAAGACTGTATAAAGCATGTTGGTGGGCCAGTGAGACGGCGCAGTAGATGAAGACACTTGCCTTCAAGCCTGACAACCTGAGTTTCATCCCCCAGGTACACACGGTCATTGTCACACACACACACACACACACACACTCACATATGCACACTCACACTCATACACTCTCACTCACACTCTATAAATAAAGGATAGACAAACAAAGAAATAATGTAACTTTTTTTTTTTTTTTTTTGGTTCTGGTTTTTAAGACAGGTTCTCTGTGTAGCCCTGACTGTCCTGGATCTCACTCTGTAAACCAGGCTGGCTTCAAACTCACAAAGATACACTCTCCCACTGCCTCTCAAGGGCTGTGATTAAAGGCATGCACTACCATCACCAAGCAATAAATGACATATTTTTTTTTAAATTCATGTTGGTCACCTAAGGATGAGCATGTGAATTCAAGACGTGGCAGCTTCAGTAGACATTTACTTCCCTAGAAACCTGCGTGTCATCTTTATTCAGTAGGACAGAGAAGATCTTTAAAGCCATTCTTACTTTCAGATCTCTCTCTCTCTCTCTATCTATATATATATATATATAATTTTAAAGTATTCTATCAACCATTTTAAGTATTTTCTCCTGAGCAGATTTGGCAGAGAATAACAGAGACTTTCTACTTGATTTTGTATTTTCAAGCCCAAACCTACAACCTTCCTAATTCTGCAACCCTTTAATACAGTTTCTCATGTAGTGGTGACTCCAATCATGAAACTATTTTCATTGCTACTTCATAACTGTAATTTTGCTACTGTTGTGAATCATAATATAAATATCTGTGATTTCCAATGCTCTTAGGCAATCCCTGTGAAAGGGTGGTTTGACCCCCAAAGGGGTCACAACCCAGAGGTTGAGAACCCGTGATCTAAATACTAGAATAATCTGTGAAATGTTTCCAGAGAAAACTGGTTAAAGAGAAGTTTTACTGTGGTCAGTATTATTTGTGACCACTTTCTTAGATTTCTAGAAGCAATTGAATGGGAGGAGTGTATTAGTTGGTTTTCTCTTGCTGTGATAAAACACCACAACCAAAAGTAACTTGGGGAGGGAAGGGTTTGACTTACACATCCCCAGTCATAGTCCATTGAGGAAAGCCAAGGCAGGAACTGAAGCAGAAACCAGGTTTACTGGCTTGCTCAGCCTGCTGTCCTTGTATGTGCCTACCACTTGCCCAGGTTTGACATCCACTGTGTGAGCTGAGCCTTCTCGCATCAATCGTCAATCAAGAAAATGTTCCTTAGGCTTGCCGGCCCACCAATCTGATAGAGGCATTTTCTCAGTTGAGGTTCCCTCTTCTCAGATGACTCTAGCTTGTTTCAACTTGGAAAAAAAACTAAACAGCACAAAGGAGACCTGGACTAAATAAACACATTACTTCAAGGTGCAATAAGTAAGACTATTACTGACTTATAATTGCAATAATTAACATGCAATGAACCGATGTCCCCTGTGTGGCTAACTAGCACAGCCTAGAAAACACTATGCTAGTTAGCTCTTTTGTTACTCTGACAAATACTAGGGGGGGAAAAAAGGAAGAGTTTATTTTGGTTCAGTGTCAACACTCTCAACCCACAGTCAACACAGTCTGCTGTTTGGTGCCTGAGGGAAGTCAGAGGCATCTTAATGACAGGCGCATGCGCAGAGGCTCCGTGGTGACTCAGAGGAAGGGGCTGGAAATGAAATATCCCTTCCAGAAATAGGGCTCCCGGGACCTATTGCCTTCTTCCAGAGCTTCTACTTCCTCCCAGACAGAAACATCAGCCAAAGACCAAGACTCCAACACAAAAGCCTTTGCATGAGTGTGTTTCACAGTTAAGACACAATAAACACCCTCGAAAGTCATTTCAAAACATTGCAGTTTCTTAGACGATTCAGAGAATCTCAAATATCAGATAAGACCCCATTGTTAAGTCTCAAACCCGGGACAAACAGCTAAGATGCCTATTAACTTATCAAATCCGACTCTGGCCACCAGATTCTCCCAGCATTCCTCAATCCCTGTCTGTTACAGGGCCCTCCTGGCTGACATCCTGCCCCCTACCCTGAACTGTGCTGCCCCGTCCCCCAGCTCCTTTGTCCTCCAGTCTTTTAGCCAAACTCTTGGTCTAGGCCACCCCTGTTGGTCTGGAGCTTCTCTCTTGCTCTCCCTCCCTGTCTCCTCTCCTCACATGGCCCCCCCTCAATCTGGCTGTGTTCACTCTGGACTCTTCCCAGATGTCCCTGCCTCTGACTATGCTATACCCTCATATCTATAATAAACGTTCTCCTCCACCCTACCTAGAAGCAATCATGACCTCCATTTTATTTCTTTTTTTTTTTAATAAAATAAGTATTTATTCGTCTTAAAAATAAAAGATATTTTTTACACGTTAAAAGAGTGTGGAAAATTCCACTCCATAGTTAGTTGTGAAAAACTAACTTGGTAAAAGGGAAATAACCTCTTAGTGTTATAAAAGTAAATACAGTTTTAAGGACACCAAACATGTGTTGGAAACCCCCAAGGGTCCCCAGACACTTCCATAAGCCATTTAAAGAATATTATTGTAGTTGAAAATGAGTATTATGTCTCAAGGACTATATAGTCTGTTTACAGAAATGCAAATGGGGGAATATTTTGAGAGTTTTTAGATGTTAGGAGTTGTTTATGGGCATGGTTTATAAGTAGAGTTCATTTCAAATTTACCTAAACAATAGCAGTTGTCTTTTGACTTCTGACACAAAGGTTATTAGGGGAATATCAGAGCTAAATTTTTGGATCATCGAGTTACATATTTTAACATTGGCTTCATTAGTGAAAAGCCCTTTTCTTTATCAATATAGTGGCTCTGACCAACTGCTCTCCCGAAAACTGATGTTTCCAGAAACTCTGCCCAACAGCAGAGAGAAGGAAGTCACACACGCACACGCACACGCACACACACACACACACACACACACACACCATCCAGCCCCTTTGCTGCCAGGCAGCAGAGTGCTAGCTGTCATCAGTAGTCATCCTGCTTCTGATGTAGTCATACACAGTATGCAACTGTTGGCCTGCCCTTAAAGTCTGTCTTTAAGGAATAGTAAATTGAATTAGCTTTGTGAAATTTTTTAGCTGGAGGTTTCATAATTACTTTAAAAGTTCTACTTTTTATTTAATCACCTTGTGTTATCATGGGGTTATGCTAAACGTCCTCTGAGAAGTCTCTTCACCTCAGGGAAGTAAGCCTTTCATACCACAGAAAAGACAAAAACTATTGAGAGAGGAAAAAAAGTAATTGGTTTTTGCAGGTAGGAGTAATACATTATATGACAGAACATTAAAAGGGAGCCAAGGCGTTAAATACACAATGAGTGCTCACATAGGGATTTCTTTTTTTTTTTTTTTATTCAATCTCCACTTCTAAATATGAGGTGACAGCTTGAGACAGATCAACACAACTTTAGACACTAGAAAAGTGTCACAACTGTATGTGAAGACGTTGAAGCTCTGGCCCCACCAGGACCTTAGCGTTAGGTTGTGGTGACTCAGAGCTGTCTTTCCTCTGGGTATATTTGCTGCTTTGGGGGAAGGGCAAGAAACTGAAAACCTGGGCTCTGCTTGGGAGAGGACAATCGCACAGACAGGGTTTGCTTCACCGAACTGAAAAGACAAGAAATCAAAGATCTCAATACGCTGGTGAAGGGCACACAAACACTAACCCTAACACTTGCCCTGTTTTCTACTGAACATATTTAACAAACCGGAAGCTGCCAGAGAGAGGGGAGCGATAGGCTCGCCGGGAGGATACTAAAATACAGGAGTTCGGAGAGACCCCCCATGCTGAGGAAGCACAGGTCAGAGCTCAGAGCCTTCCAAGAGGAAGAGTGGACACAAAATGTAAAACTAAAGAGGCTCAGAAATCAGGAGTACGATAAACCAAAGACAGAGAGCTTTGACAAGCCTTGACTAGGCCTCAGTCTGTTTGCCAGAAGAGAGGGTGAAAGTTAGGGCATAATGATACACCCGTGTAATCCTGGTACTCAGGAGAGAAAGGCCAGAGGCAGTGAGTTCAAAGCCGGCCTGGACTACCTAGGGAAACAATATCTCAAAAGGGAGGAGGGAGACATCCAGGAGGACCCTTAACTCCTAGAGACTGAGGAATACTGGGAGAACCTGGTGACCAGAGTCCAATTTGATATGTTAATGGGCACCTTAGCTGTTTCTCCTGGATTGAGACCTAACATTGGGATCTTATCAGGTATTTGAGACTCTGAGTAGCTTTCAGAAACTGCACTATTTTGAAACGACTCTGAAGACTGTACATTAGCAAATTCTCTTTCCCTCTTGAAAAGGGAGAGGTATGTAACCAAATTAAATCTACAAGAGATTCAGATGCTAGAACAAAATGCTCAGTTCTAGCACCGATTTACATCTGTCACCTACTATTGAACAAATAGTTTGTTAAGTACTTCATCTGTAGCTGATTGTGTCTTCGTAGTCACTCTATGGAGTGGCAGTCGTTAGCATTCCCAATTTAAAGATGGAAATACTGAGGCTTGGAACTATTCAGACAATTGATGAATGTTTTACCCACACAAGTGGTAGAACAAATTTAAATCCAATTCTGCTTAACCTCTGGTCTCATTCTCCCTGCATGTCATCTCCTCTGTCTCTCCTTCCTTCTTTCTCTCCCTTCCTCTTTTTTCCACAATGGCATCAACCCCATGACCTCCCTGCCTTAGCCCTCTGAGAGCTAGAACCTATGCTAATACACTGACCTCCAGAATAACCCTCTTTTGACTTTTATTTATCTATTTGTGCGGATGCGCAAAGGAAGTGAGAAGGCACCTTGTGGGAGCCTCTTTTTTCCACTGTGTAGATTGTGGGGATAAAATTCGGGTGTTCAGACTTGGCAGTGGGAGCCTCCACCTGCTGTGCCATCCTGCCTGGCCCAAAATATGTTAACGTGTGAAGTTCGAGTGAGGGTTGCCAGAACCTTCTTGACAGTTCAGTTCTCTTTCAGTGTAGGCTGGTCAGTCAGTTCCTAGGAAAGCCTGGTTTTTGTGTAGCCTCAAACATTCAAGAAAACCTCTGTCCAGGAGAGACAAGTAATGACTCTCCGGAGAGCTCCATCGTCCACCTTCAGGTTCAGAAACCCACGCCTACACCTACCCTCCCCTACTGGTTGGTTGGTGTAGAGTTGATATGGGAGTACTGACTTGTCTGCAACAATTCCAAAGGCTCATTTTCCTGCCCAGAAAGGTGGACTTGGAGCTTCTTGGAAAGGGTTATTTACCCATTAATTTAAAAAACAAAAAACAAAAAAAAAAGCAACATAGGGAGGAGGTGGACTCGTTCCTCTGATGAAGTGTGCGTCTCCTTAGGTCAGAAAACAACGGCAGCCTAATTAGGAAGAGCACTAACGTAAGAATAATCCAAAGCTGTGAGGGTGGAAGAGCACTAACGTAAAAACAATCCAAAGCTATGAGGGTGGTGGAGGAAAATGAAAACAGGGAGTCAGGAAGTCAGGCACTAGTATTACTGTGACTGCAGGCAAGTGTTAGCCTCTGGGACTCCAGTTCGTCATCCTTTCACGTTAATTCATTTGTTTTGATGTTTGGTGGTGGAGGTGGTAGTCGTGATTAATAGTAGGGGAGTCCTCTGAACCATTGCATCTGTCTGTTCTCTGAAATTGTGGCCGTTAAAAAACATTTCGCCCCGTGTTCGACCTAGATATGCAGTGGAAATACACGGCGAGTCTTCGCAAACATCCAGCACTGAGCCCACAGCTCAGAACTGAGTAGGAGCCTCAGGAGGTGCCCTGAGAGGCATCGGGGCCTTTCAAAATTCCCAGAGTGATTCTGATATGCAGCCAAGGATCACTGGTGGCAGGAGTCCTCCCAGCCCTGTAGTGGGCATCCTCTCACTGGCAGAAGCGGGCGTAGTCAGGAGGACAGGAGGCGACAGGACTGTGTGTGAAGACTGTTCTAAGTTTGGGAGCAGTCCCTGCCCACGAATGACAGGATCTATTCAGGCCTCAGTTCCCAGTAGCATCCGATAAACTCTAAGAAGAACCTGGAAATGATTGCCAGATGGGGTCCCAGGAGAGGAGGAAGTGGACATAATCTCCCATCCCTGAACAAGGAGCTTTCTGCAATTGATAACCACTCACAAAGGGGAAATTAGTTTTCTCCAGTGAAGTCTCACTAGGTAGGCAAACCTCGCTGAAGGGCAGGCCCCATGCCCAGCTATAGACAGCCGACACAAAATGAACTTACTGGTATTATAGGAGAATTTTTGTCTTGTAATGCTTTGCTTGGGTATTTTCTTTTTTTAACATTACTGGTCTTCTGCTTGTATATCATGGTTTCTGATTTTGTGGGGTTTCTGTGTGTGTGTGTGTGTGTGTGTGTGTGTGTGTGTGTGTG
>JADRCD010228005.1:0-13857 GCA_019843815.1 Montemys delectorum
TGTGTGTGTGTGTGTGTGTGTGTGTTCTGCTTTGCACAGCTTTTTCTTGCTATTCTAAAAATTATCTGGTTGAGACTGCTTCCTCTGCTAGCAAAAATTCTAAAAGCTATTGGACCTTCTGGTCAAGTCAGAAATTCTGTTAAGAAATTCATGAAGACCTGTGTTTCTTTCCAGAGATCTTTATATAGCTCAGCTCTTATGAATCAACATCTAGGTGACCCTAGAATTTTGACTCTTAAGAATGAGCAAGCATATATTTTTTTTCCTTAACTTTTAAAAATAATTCAGAGATCTGTCTGCCTTTGTTAAACACAGATGGTGAGGTAGTTGGGTGGGACATTGTCCTGAAATTAGCATTTCTACCACACCTGGGCCTAACCTCTCTCTGTCCTAGGCTGACCTTGAACTCAGGAATCTGTCTAACTTTGTATTTTTCTGACAAGCTGGCTCATACTGTTCATTTCTTCCTTTAGATTAATGAAACACCTCACAATTCATACTATATCCTTATATTTTGCATAATTCAGAAATATATATATAAGTGTAAATATATATATATGAACATTTATATAAATGTATATATATGTGTGTGTTCTGAATTATGCAAAATATAAGGATATAGTATGAATATATATATAGCTTTTCGATAGCCTTAAGGGCTGTCCTGAATGTCCCAGTGTTTACCACATTGCTGAGACATTAGCTCCATCTTCACCACCTCAACTCATGCTGTCTGATTATCATGGAGTCATTAACATTAACAGAGAGGCCATTTCTCAGAGGAATGTGAAAATACGTACACTATTACACAAATAAGCCTTATGCTCACAGCAGCTACTGACACTCGTGGACACTCACATGTGGGCCCGTCCCAGGGGCAGGAAACATGTCACTCAGTCCCCATCAGGACCACACTGGGCTCAGCAGTTCACAGGCTTTACTGTATAAATTAGGAGACAGGGAAATGTTGACTACAGACTCCTTGATCTCATCATTGTTTCATCTTCTCAGCTTCTTTTGAGGCTTTCAGCATGATTCATCAGCAGACAAGAGTGAAATAATGAGTAAATTAATGGAGGGAATGAGAAACAGGTGGAGACTTCTAAGCCTGTTATTATTGGAGTCACAAAACTAAAGCATTAAAATTTATAAGTGATGGATGGAGTGCTTGTTCCTATATTTTATGGTTTTTAAAACTTTGCAAAAATACAAAGGTTAGATGATTTTCTCACACTTGTTAAAAACATATCATTAGTTCTAACAGACATTAGCTTGGCCTAGCTCTTTCTTCTCTCTACTTCTATGGTAATGCTTATGAGCTAAGAATCTATCACATGAATCTGGAGAACTCAGAAGGTATAAGTATGAGACATTGAAGACAATTTCTCTGGGTAAAAATGTTAGTACTACTTAGTGGATGATGCTGTGCTGTGCAGGGGACTGGGGAAATAGTATGTGACTATTCTATGATCGTTCTTATCTTTGTATGAATATTCATATGTATTTAATGAAAATAAAAGTGGAAAGTCTAAAACACTACTTCTGGTTGTGTCTTTTTTTCCAGAAATCTATTACTTTTTGCTAAGAGGAAACTAATTTTCCCATCATATACTCAGTTTAATGGTTGGCATTTTGGACTTGAATTAAGTCTCTTTGAATATATCATAGTAGAAACAAAATGTTTATCCAGGAGCTGTTTACAATATTTTGTATTGGTTTTGGCTTGTTTAACATTCAAAACAATGCTATGAAGTAAGTCCTTGTGTTGCATATAAGGTAAAAAAAAATGTGTGTGTTTCCCCCAAATTCCTAGTGCTAGAAATGGTCTCTTTCTCTCTTTGAAGAGGATGTTTTATCAATTCTTAAATGTATATAGATATGATTCTTTCTTTGTGCCATAAGAAGTATCAAATGAGGCAATTTTGTAGGATACTTTGAAAGTTTGACTAATACAGGTTTCCAAATCATGAATGGATTCTTGCAAGAGTTCTTTTTGGGGGATTATAGAATTTAAACTGTATAAAGTATTTATTTCATGATTCTAAAATACCTGGAAACTTTGTGTACCATGCATATTTCAGTATCTGATATGTCCCAGGTACTGAGCCAGATGTGTATGTGGGAGGTACCAAAGCCACAGAGGTAGAATCTCTCTTGGGTCAACCTACAATGACCTGAAGAACAGCCATATAGATAGACATATCAACAGTTATTTAAATAAAGTACCAGGCAGTGACACTTGTACTAACAAATTTATTTATTGCTCTTCTTCATGAACAATATAATTAAAGACCTGTGTGATATCTCAATGAGTTCAAATAAGCAGGTAAGAGACAGGTCTTACTTTATTTCTAAGAAGAGCTACTGCCAGCTGCACTTAGTATCAGTCCCAGTACTTCCCGTGTTCAAGGTTCTCCTTAGATAGCTCAGTGCTACCTTGGCTCCAGCCTCCTGATTCTGAAAGCAGTCATTATCTAGTGACTGGTAAAAGTACAATATCAAAACAATGATATTGAGGTTTAATGCAAAATAACCCTACATTGGCAGTACTTGTGCTGGACTTCTCCATTGACCCATGAGTTAGTATGATAGGTATCATCTTCTACCCAAGCCTCTTATAGGAACTGATCTACGATAACCATTGTTCATTGAAACTTCATTTCAACATGTGTTATTAAAGACACCATCTTGAGTCATGTAGCCTACAATATTCTGTAAAAATATCTCTGATGGGAAAGGAGAGGGTTATTAACATGCACTGAATCTTTATGGTGTCAGTGATCTGGAGTTTTAGATCACATACCTGCATTCTTTCTTTTCATCAAAGGATAGCAATTTTCACCACAGCAGCTGGAAAGTTTGGAGGTGTTAGTAGCATGACTAAGCAACAGGAAGCCCCTCCCCCTTTCTCTTTATGTGATGTATGTCTGTGTACACAGTGATGTTTGAATGAATACGGATGGGCAAGCATATGTGCATGTGTGTGTGTATGTAAGGTAGAGATCAGTGTAGAGATCAATGCTACTCTCTTTCACTTTCCAAGAATTTTTCTTTTGAGATGCTGTTTGTAATTAAACCTAGAACTCACAGATTCTGCAAGACTTTTTCTATCTCCAAAGTGCATCATTACAGCTGGCTACTTTGTAGGTTCTCAGGTTCTCACATTGGCATGGCAAGTACTTTGTTGACTAAGCTCTCAGCTCTTGAGATTTTACTGTTCCTCTGAACTACTTTCTACTTATAGCATTTTAAAAATAATCCACTGCAGGTGTATTCAAAAGGAGTTTGCACATCTAAATTTGCATTATTTGTTGGCATATACATCGTCCCTTGTTTTAAGGAATTTTATATTTAACTATCATGATCAATGTCAGACACTTCTGTTTCTGCCATTTTCCAAGTTTCATATTTAAATATTTGTATTAATTTAGTCTCCAAATTTATTTTTCAATATACATGTGATACATGTCCTGTGAAGAACACAAGCTTTGAATTTTACTACAAATTTTATTGACTTGTGGGTTTTATCCTAACCATTATTCTTTTCTTTATATTTTTCCAGAGTCCATTCATATCATCAGAAACAGACACAAAAGACTCTCTTCTTGGGAACACTGTGCCTTAGTGTTGACATAATTTCAAGTTTCACTGTTACAGTTTCCCAGCACTCTGTCTACAAAGCACTCCCATGAAATGTAAACCATTCACTCCTTCAACATATGTCATCTAAACTTGAGAAATCATTTTGTTGAACATTTGAATGTCCATTCATCTCAACAGATTTTCTTGAATCTAGATCCTGTTACTATTTTTAAATCTTCTTCAAATCTAAGCGCCTGATTCTGGCTGTAGCCTAGATATACCAAGAATTTGTATTGGATATCCTCATGCAGGTGAAGAGAAACTACAGGCTAAGAAAATCTGCTCTGAGGGTTTCTCAAGCATGCTTGGAAAACTGTGGAAATGCAATTTCCTTGTGCCCTTCCCCAGCCTTGAGCAGGCTAAATAGACTTCAAGTGTTTGCTACAGTTGGTCTTCTGCCTAGGTCAATGACCTAAGTAGAGTGTTATAATGCCTTGCTGCACCTACAATCTCCTGCAGGAGCAGACTGCCTGCTGAGCTTGCTTTGCAATATAATCCATCTGAAATAAAGCAACATAATCCAGCTCAAACAAAGGATGGGTTTGTGGGATCTCCCTATATAAATACAGTACTAAATATTAACCTTTGAGCCTTGATCAGAAATTTTTGTCTTGGCTTAATCCTTCTCTTGCCCTCCACCCCCAACCCCCTGCCCTTTTTCATTTCCAGCTTCCCTTTCAGGTACCTAGTTCATCCATGGCTGTTGGCTAGGTACATTTCCTGACATGTCTCTTAAAAATGTATTTATTTATTTATTTATTTATTTTTATTTATTTATTTATTGTATATTAATAAACTGTCACTGTTCAGACCCACCAGAAAAGAGCATCACATTCCACTACAGATGCTTGTGATCCACCACGTGGTTCCTGGGAATTGAACTCAAGACCTCTGCAAAAACAGTCAGTGTTCTTAAACACTGAACTATCTGTCCAGACCCCACATTTACTTATTTTTAATACATCATATACATGTATATAATCCTGTAAGTTCTTTTTCATTAGTTGCACTCTCATTTGCAATATTTTCTGTCAATATGCCTGGAATGAGAGTCACATGGAAATGGGGAGATGTCTATGAAAGTGCTTCCAGTGTGTTTTCACTAAGACAAAGACTTAGCATTCTAAATGCGTGTGGCAGGATGCTATGAACTGGGGTTTCAAAAAGAATAAAACTAAGAAAGTAATCAGAGTACTGGAATATTTACATTTCTGCTACTTGACAGTCCGTGCAACACGATCAACTGCCTCACACTCCTTTCAGCATGATAGTCCTGACAGAACCCTCAATATATTTTTAACATTGCTTGCACTGATTGCTTTAATCACACGTGCCATACTCCAGTTTTTTTTTCAAAAGAAGGTTAAGCCAAGTATAAATCTCAGCTTTTCCACTAATAAACATTTCTGTGACTAAATATCCAACATACAAGTGTAGATTTCCTTTTATATATTTTGTATGTGGATGTGGATGTGTGTGGATGAGAGAGAAAGTGTGTATGCATCTATGTGCCTGTACATGTGAATCATGTGCCAGCATCATGTCAGTGCTTGGGCACATATAACCAAAGTTAGAAATAGGATACCATTCACTAGTTCTTCCCATTACCTTCTGAGACAAATTATGTCACCGAACCTGGAAGTCAAGAATTGTCTAGATTGAATGGATAATTTCTCCTGCATTCCATGGGTTTGAACTTTGCAAAGAGCACAAGGGTTATACCTATACTCATAACTGCATGCGTGAACATGTATGCATGCATTTATGTATATATATATATATATACATACACATCACACACACACACATGCGTGCACACACACACACACACACACACACACACACACACACCGTGGCTGGATTTTTACCAACAGTGTAAATTTGAACTCAGGTTCTATGCTGTCATAGCAGTACTTTACTCATTGATTCATTTCCCCAGATGGATTTGTTTTTAGTAAGCAGAAACTGTCATTCAAAATAGCTATCTGTTTGTCTAATATAAATTGAAGTATCTATTAAATGCTTCCAAGCATTTCATCAATCTTCACTATATTTTCTCTGATTCTCCTCCCTCAATTTTTAAATATCATGCCCTCATTGGTTCATTGAGACAATTGTAATTGTGGCTATTGTATTAAATAACAGTTACTAAACTTGGTCCCTTGAGGTGCAGGGATGGTTTGGAGCAAGGAGAATGAGATTTGAGATCCAGAATAAAATTGCTATGTTCTGAAGTCACAGTGTTCGTCTCTGCATGCAGCAGATCAAGGATTAATGCTTCTGACTGAAAAAAAAATACTATCACATTTGTTTATTCACTAACCTTCAAAATTATTTATAAAACCAAAATAAATATTATTTAATATTGAAGCAGTCATTTACTTATATTTTTTTTACACTTATTTGTCTCTTTGGGAGAGAACCACATGCCACTGTGTGCCTTTGGAAGTCAAAGGACAGCTTGTGAAAATTATTTCTCTTCTTCCAAATTGTCAGTCTGGGGATCAGATTTGGTAGCAAATACCTTTATCTGCTGAGCAATACAAGAGGCTGTCACTTACTTTATAAAATTGAGAGTGTATTTTGAAAACAATGGATTTTTATAAATGTTTAATATCTACTCAACAGAAAGTATGCAAAAGATAAAAAAAAAAACCTCCCTCACCCCAAATGAAGTAATCTTGTAATTATTTCTCCAAATTGCTGAGACTGATTATAAACTAGGTACAAGTAGGAGGAGATGATGAGGAAATAATTTTTTCTCTCCAGTAATTCTATATCTTAAGTGCATTATGTGCAGATTGGTAAATGCTAAAGTGCAGTATTTCTGCAATGGACTTCTGCAACTCTTCCTATATTCGGAAGGAGAGAATCCTTTATCTGTAGCTCACAAGATAAGTTTCTGCTCCTTCTATTTGTACAGAGTTAGGGAAGTCAATTAATCCAGAAACTGGGTAAACAATTGTGCACATACCTTAAAAACCCTGTGAATAATATTGTACTCAGTGTCACTTACAAGGACTCTGCTGACATAGTGTTGCTTGCGGAAGCATATTAGTTTTGTGCTAAGCTGTTGTAGTTTATTCTTGTGATATGCCTGGCTCAGTTGCAGGTTGTCATTCAGAGCAACAGTGACAAAAATCTAGATGGTTTGAATAGGCTTAAACAGTATTGGTTTAACTAAAATGTGTATTCTGAGTGGAATACTTTCCAACAACTGTAGCTGGAGTCTTAAAGTACTAAATTACTTTCTTTATGATTAGTATAAGGTATTCACAGTATTTCATGACTGAAGAAAGCTTTGTTATCAAAGAGAATTAATGAAAAACCCAGTAGTCACTAGGTGGAATTATTTCCTTTGTATAGATATCAATCTATATTCCCATTGGGCTCTTTGTGTGTGTGTGTGTGTGTGTGTGTGTGTGTGTGTGTGTGTGTGTTTATGTGTGTGTGTTTGTGTCTGTGTTGTTTGTATCTGTGTGTGTCTCTGTGTATGTCTGTGTTCAAACATATACATGACATTGTGTATGTAAAGATAGATGTCAGAGGACTTGATATTCAGTGCTTACCTTATAAATTCTGTGAGACAGTCTTATTAATAGACAAGCCAATATCGCATCCATGTATCTCAGTGCAGAAGAGCAGTGGTTAGAGATACGGTGTGTTACTTCACCAGGCTTTATTGTGGATCTCAGATTCTCACTCTTGCATTATAAACCCTTTACCACTAAGGTGTATTTTCTTATACGTGTTGAATGGTTAATGACCAGATGGTGAGAGTTATAAAAAAAAAGGTGAATGTTTGTGAGTGTGTGTGCATGAAGGCATGCATGTGTGTATGTGTGTGTGATTGTAGACAATGATGAAATTAAGACAATGGAAAATAACCATGTTGAGCAGTCAGTGAAGAAAGACACTTAAAGTAGGATAGTTATCAGAGGTAATTTATATTTCTATCTTCACTTGACTTACAGTTCAAAACGCTACAGAAATGCCTTTGTGTGCGTGCACCATCTTCTTTTATCTTGATGAAGGGAGAGAGCAATCCAACTCATGTTTTTCACAGAGTTTTGGTCAAGTCAATATATATGACACTGATTCTAAAAACATAAACTTACCATCAAGGTGGTTAGAGTTTGGTCCTTCAAGTTCATGTGTCCTTCAAGATCATGTTTGGAATTTTCCTTCCTGAGCTTATGGAAACACATTGCAGTCTCTGATTACTTCAGTAGGTTGGGTATAGTTGGTAGAAATTAGTCATAAGGGATGATCCTTGTATGTTTTTGGCACTGCCTGTTTAGGTCTGACGTCTCTGATTCCTTATATAACACGTGAGTTAAGATCACTTCATGATCCTTTGATGTCCTTGCCATAGTTGATTCAAATCTCTCACCTCTCTGAAACCATGAGCCATGACGCATGTATCATCCAAGATGATTGTTTTGTAGTGTTGGGTTTGTTTTTGCAAAATTATGAGTAAAACAGCTAATATAAAGAATTTAAGACAACGTTGCTTTTATCTTACTTGCCATTGGTCCTAAGGAAAGTGGTGCTGAAATGATTATTCATTTCTTCCTATCAAATATTGTGCCTTTACAACCAGAAAAAAAAAAAAAAAACATGATGTATCCTGTCTTCATCTATGACCTTAATTTCTGTGTCTCTGATAAAATGCCAGTTGAGCTCAACTTAGGCTAAAAACTGATGTGTTGGAACTCATAATTCCAACTTGAAGTTCATCATAGTGGAGAAATTAAGAGAAGAACTACAAATACACAATCTCACCAAATACAATAAAGAGCAGAGAGAGAGAAGAATTAATGCACGCTCACTTGTTTGTACAAAGCTTGAATTTTCTGCTCTTTAATAGTTCAGGACCCTCTACTAAAGGAACTGTGGTTTCCACAGTGGACTATGTCTTCACATATCACTTACCTCAATCAAACAACTTGCCACACACACATTCACAGACTAGCCCAACATAGGCTATCCCTCACTGAGAATTTCTTCCTGGGAGACTCTAGGCTATGTCATACCGTCAAAGCTAATTATCACACAGAGCTTTCCATTGAGCGATCTTCAAGGCATTATTTAAGGAACATACATCTAAATGTCAAATGAGAACTTCAAATTATAGGAAGAAGAACATATGATGCCTTAATATGTAAAATGAAAGGCATGTTCTAGACTAGAGTGGTTATTATTAATTTTTTTTGTCAACTTGAAACAAGCTAGCATCATCTAGAAAGAGAGGTGGTCAACGGAGAAACAAAATACCTCTCCTGACTGACCTGTGAACAAGCCTGCTGTGCATTTTTAAAATTGTTGATGGATGTGAGAAGAAGCAACTCAGTATAGGTTTTCCCTTTCCTGGGGATGCGGTCCTGATTGATATACAAAAACTAGTTGAGCAAGCCATACCATATGGGACACACCCGTAAACAGCTTTCTTCTTTAGTTCCTGCTTTTGTTCCTTGGTTTTGCTCAAGTATCTCCCCTCACGTACTCCAATTGTGGTCTATAATCAAGATGTTTATGCCAAGTAAACCCTTTTCTATCCCAGTTTGCATTGGCTAGGGTTTTATTGCACCACTGGAAATCAAACTTTGACATTAGAGTAAATAAACAAAATGTTATACAGGAAATGAGGATTAAGAATCCAGAATTAGTTCACTCCATGGAGTGAGACAGGAGTTATCTTATGTAAATATCCCATGGTAAGAGGAAGGTAGAATGACTCCACAGAATTTTCAGAAATGTTAGCATATCTGGACTGTGATTTGTGTGTGTGTGTGTGTGTATGTGATTTTGTGTGTGTGTGTGTGTGTGTGTGTGTGTGTGTGTATGTGTGTGTGTGTGTAGGAAGATGGACTAGCAGATGAAAGCCATAAAAATTTTCATTTCAAAACATCTCCCTAGGATAGAGAGATATATCTCAGTTTGTAAACTCAAGGCCCCTAGTTTCTATCCATGTAAAATGCTGGAGATGGTAGCCCGTGCTTGTAATTCTGAGGTGGGAAAACAGAGATAGTTAGGTTCCTGAGGGTAAACTGGACAGTCATCTGTCCTCCTTGGTAAGCCGCAGTGAGAGATGATGTCTCTAGAAACATAGTAATTGTCTCCTGATGAATGACAACCATGTTTGACCTCAAAACTTCACACACATGTATACACATATGCCTTTAGATTAACATGTGCATAATTAGGTGATTTTTCTCACATGAATATGGGCACAAGCACACACATACAAACACACACACACACATTCACACACCCACACACCCATCACACACCCACACACACACAATGTGTAAAAACAAAAGGCCATGCCCTGTGTATTCTATTATTGAGTTCAGAAGTAACAGAGAAGGAAGGACGGGACAAGAGCTAAAAGAGTTATCTTTTGGTGGAAGATCCCCAACCTCTGGACAGCTAATACAGTTTCAGTTCTGCAGGTATCACAGGAGATGTGTGTGCTCCGATATTTCTTTGTGCAGATACAATTTCTGAAAATCTGCTTGTCTTTTCTTTCCTTAAGGTACACTAAATGCCTCTTCAGAAAAAGTGAGGTAATCTTCTCAATTGCTGTTCAGACATCCATAGCATTTTGAAAGGGTTTCCAGGCTGCTGTTTCTGAAAAGACTAAATCATACTTCTCTGCTCTATGCTCTCATGAGAAACAGAGGTGTCTATCTATCCATAGTCATGGTAGATTCTTGTTACAATCTTTTTATTTTTATTTTATTGTTTTTTTTTAATTTTTTATTTTTATTAGATATTTTTGTTATTTACATTTCAAGCATTATTTCCTTTTGGGTTTCCTCTTTGAAAGCCCCCTATCCCATCTCCCCTCCCCCTGCTTCTATGAGGGTGTTCCCCTACCCAACCACCCACCCTCTCCCACTTCCCCAGCCTGCCATTCCCCTACACTGGCGCATGTTACAATCTTAAACTTTGTGCCTGAACCCAAAGTAAAGGCTTCTCCATTTACTGTTTTCTCCAATATTCATACACAAAACAAAGCTCAATGTGTAAATCTGCAATGCTAGGATATTGGCAACAATAATTAATGATAATAGTAGAATTATATAATATAGTCTAACAAATACAATAAACATATGGATTTCTTCTCCATTTAATATATTTAAATACGTCTTTCACTAAATGTATTTGAAACTGCAAATGTCACTTATATAGACATGTAATCTAAAAATTTGTGAAATGAGTGAAATTTCTTTAGTAAGATGCTGCAAAAGAGGCCGTGGGTGTTACCCAGATACCCAGTCCTGGCAGCTCACACTGCTTCACGGAGAGGTTAATGTGTCCTCCTGAAGAGCAACCTCAAAAGTTTTCTGTAAATGTTAATAATGGGACTTTATTCAGCTGTAAGGAAATTGAAGTCATGAAGATTTTAGAAAAATGAGTGTTTCAGGACGTATTACATTTGCGACGGTAACACAGAATCAGAACAGTAAAATCTTGTGTTCTTTCTCATATCCAGATTATTGCTTAATGTATATACACACATATTGGAGCATACACATTGGGATATATATACGTATACATATAATTGTTGGCTTATGTTATACCACTATAACAACTTCAATAAAAAGGGAAAAGAGATGATAAGCAAGGGGGAGGACAATGGAATGTAGGAAATATGCAAAAGTAGACAGGAAGTTAGGGTAGACGGAGGGTAGAAGGAAGGTCTTGAAAAAGTGGGAAGAGAATTAAGAAAAAGAATTGTATTTGAAGTACTTTAATGAAATCTCAAATTTACCCTGATAAATTAACTTAAAGAAAAAGATGATTTTTAACAAAATAAAATGGAATACAAAAAAAAAAAAAAAAAAACCAAAACCATATCATTAAAATTGGATAGGGCAAACTAATTGAACTAAACTATCCAAGAGAAAAGACAAGAATCACAGACTCACTTGTTTATATCTTCAGAAATCTAGTAAGAAACACTAAATTCAAAGGCAATATATATGAAGAAGACCTGGTGAAGACACAGGTACACCCTGTTCATGTCTCTTCTAACTTTGTATGTTCATATGAACTGAATTTACATTTAATGAAGAGGGTCTGGTTCTCCTGGTGTCATCCATGACCTCATACTCTTTTGTTGTTGTTGTTGTTATTGTATTTATTTACATTTTGAATGTTATCCCTTTTCCCATTTGCACCTCACTCTGTTTCTATGAGGGTGATCCCACACCCATCCTCCCATCTCACTCTGGGCCTGTGTACCACAGGCTATCCACAAAGATCTCTGGACCAGCAGAGTGCAAGAGTTCTGGCAAAAGGGAATGAATGTGAGCTCCTCCTCTCTCTCCACCATATCTCCAACTTGCCCTGCACTTAGCTGGGTTGGGTTGGGCCAACGAGAAGCCAACTAAACATTGAGGAGTGTAGTGGCATTTGAGGAAAGCAGGCCTCTTCCCAAGTGTTACAGCTCTTATGATAAAGGTCTTGCACACCTTTAATCCTTCAGGATAGGATCCTTATATACAGCTTTGGCGTGGGTCAGGGTCTGATGGCAGGTATTTCTTTCTCATTGGCTTGCTCTGAGAGCTTGAATAATCTTTACTTGTATGTGGGAGGGCTTGGTGCTGCTCCTATGTGACCGATGGCTACAAACCTCTCTGCAGGAATTGGAGGGCTGTGGGAGGCTGTAGTTTGGACAGGAGAAGGGGGCCAAGGGGCATGGTCAAATACTTGCCACCACTTACAGGTAACAGTCACCTGTTATGTCTCTGGGGTCCTAAGCCTGAGCTCTACCAGGAACCAGGCTGCCTATCCCAGCTCACTGCCTCATATCTCAGCACTTTAGAATTCCCCTGCACTGGGGAATTGAGCCTTCACAGGAGCAATGGTGTCCCCTCCCATTGATGTCAGATAAAACCATCCTATGTTACATTTGCAGCTGGAGACCTGGGTCCCTCCATGTGTACTCTTTGGTTTGTGGTCTAATCTCTGGGAACTCTGGAGAGTCTTCTTGGTTGACCTTGTTCTTCCTATGCAAAACCCTTCAGCTCCTTCAGTCATTCCCCTAACACCTCCAATGGGGTCCCCAAGCTCAGCCCAATGGTTGGCTAAGGAGCATCCGCATCTGTATTGGTCAGACCCTGTCAGAACTTCTCAGGAGACAGCAATAGTAGGCTTCTGTTAGGGAGCACTATGTGGCATCAACAATGGTGTCTGGGTTTGGTGTCTGCAGATGGAATGGATACCCAGGTGGGGCAGTATCTAGATGGCATTTCCTCTGATCTCTATTCCACTCTTTTTTTTTCCCTGCATTTCTTTTAGAGAGGAGCAATTCTGGTTATAATTTTGGAGATGGGTGGGTGGCTCCATCCCTCAACCAAAGGCCATGCCTAACCTCTGGTTATGATCTGTTCAGGTTCTCTCTTCCCTTTGCAGTGTATTTTAGCTAATGTAATCCCCACTGGGTCCTGGGAGGCTCTTGATTTCCTGGCATCTGGGACTTTCTGGTGGCTACTCCCAGTTCCCCATCTCCCATTGCTATACATCTCTGTTTAAATACCTGACCCCCTACATATCTTCCCTGTCTCTTCCCAGAACTGATCCTGTACCTGCTTTCACCCTCCTCCTTTCTTTCCTCTAAGTCCCTCCAACCTTCTACCTCCTGTTATTATGTTGTTCCCACTTCTAAGTAGGACTGAAGTATCCACACTTTGGTAGTCCTTCTTCTTAAGCTTCATGTGGTCTGTGAGTTGTATTATGTGTATTTCTAGCTTTTGCCAAAAAACAAAAACAAAAACAAAAAAACATATCAAGGAGTATATACCATGTATGTTCTTTTGTGATTGGGTTACCTCACTCAGGATAATATTTTCTAGTTCCATCCATTTGCCTGTGAATTACATGAAGTCATTGTTTTTAATAGCTGTGAAGTACTCCATTGTACCACAATGTCTGTATCCATTCCTCTGTTGAGGGACATCTGGGTTCTTTCTAGTTTCTGGCTATTATAAATAAGGCTGCTAAGAACATAGTTGACCATGTGTCCTTATTACATGTTGGAGCATATTTTGAGTATATGCCCAGGAATGATATAGCTGTGTGTGATTATTAAGCTCTTTTATAGTGAGACAGGTATTAGATCCTTTTCTGATATTAAAAACTGTAATGTGAACTCTGCCAGTCTCCCAAGTGTCACCAGTTAATTGCTCTTAGATGGTAACCATA
>JADRCD010228005.1:14257-25887 GCA_019843815.1 Montemys delectorum
TGAAATCAATCAAGTAGAAAGAAAGAGAACTATACAAAGAATCAACAAAACCAGGAACTGGTTCTTTGAGAAAATGAACAAGATAGATAAACCATTAGCAAGACTAACTAGAGGGCACAGAGATTGTATCCAAATTAAAATGAAATGGGAGACATAACCACAGAAACAGGAAATTCAGAAAGTCATCAGATCCTACTACAAAAGCCTATACTCATCATAACTTGAAAATCTGGATGAAATGGATAATTTTCTAGACAGATACCAGGTACCAAAGTTAAATCAGGATGAGATAAACCATCTAAACTGTCCTATAACTGCTCAGAAATAAAAGTAGTCTTTAAAAGTCTCCTCCATCCCCCCCCCCAAAAAAAAAGTAAGCACAGGACTAGATGGTTTTAGTGCAAAATTCTATCAGGCATTCAAAGAAAATAAAATACCAATACTCTTCAAACTATTCCACAAAATAGAAATAGAAGGTGCACTTCCTGATTCGTCCTATGAAGCCAGTTATATTGATACCTAAGCCACACAAAGACCCAACAAAGAAAGATAACTTTAACCAATTTCTTTTATGAATATCGATGCAAAGATATTTCATAAAATTCTAGCAAACTGAATCCAAGAACACATCTAAACAATGCTTTATCATGAAAAAGTAGGTTTAATCCCAGGGATGCAGGATTGATTCAATATAAGGAAATCCATCAATAACAAACTCAGAGAGAAAAAAAACCATGATCATCTCATTAAGTGCTGAAAAATAATTGACAAAATTAAATACCCATTCATGTTAAAAGTCCTGGAAAGATCAGGAATTCAAGGCCCATACCTAAACATAGTAAAAGCAATATACAGCAAAGTAAATGGAGAGAAACTTGAAGCAATCCCATTAAAATTTGGGACTAGGCAAGGCTGCCCAATCTTCCCTACCTATTCAATATAGTACTCAAAGTTCTAGACAGAGCAATTAGCCAACAAATGAAGCACAACAAGATTTCTGACTCTTACTTACACTCCTTCTGCCTCCTCTTTTGCACGACTGATGGGAGGGTTTTGGTGGATATATTCCATTTACAGACATGTGTTCCAAGGTCTCTCTTTGAGTAATATCTGGCTCTGTATTTGCTCTTTCTGTTGTAGATCGAAGTTTCTTTTATAATGTCTAAATAGACACTGATTTATGAGTATAGCAGAATTCATTAAGAATCATTTTATTATTCCCCCATCCCCCAGTTTTGACACCAGCAGTATTTGTTCTTACGCTTGGTCTCTTGGCTATCTATCTTCTGGCTCTTGATGAATCAAAGAGTATTGGAAATTGATTCTGTCTTGCAGAGTTTGACCTTAAGTCAAAATTGTTATTGATTGGTTATTTCTTTTAGCTTTGTGCCAAAATTGACCTATCATGTTTTTCAGACAGAACAGCATTGTAAATCAAAGGATTGTGGCTGGAGTGTTGTATATATTTCTCTTTTGGAAGTCTGTAGAGTATCTTCCCATACTAAAGACTGTAGGTTTAGATATTTCAAAATATACTTAATTTAGGGTTCTTAAATGCTGTAACCTCCATTTTAGCCCATTGAACAAAGGTAGAGGAAAGAGAATAAGATGATGTTGTGAACTGTTTAGAAGTAATTCTTTTGGGAAATCCCACTCTTTATTGTCAAGATACCAGCTGTCCATTCCAATAGCAAACACCAAATAGAAATCAGAAGTAGTAGCTCAATCCAACAGAACCGGCTAGATTCTGCTGAATCATCATGAGTCAATGGAAGCATCCAGAAACAGCAGAAATACCATGAGAAGTTCTTCTTTGCATTTTTGTACAAAGTAAAGACCACTGGAGACCAGAAGTAAAGTGTTGCATGGTAAAACAATGAAAGAGTTTCCTCCCCCCTTTTATGAGGAACTATTTATATTCTTTCTAAACATCATGTACCCTGTCAAGTGTCTATTTTCAGCAAAACATTACATTTCCTACCATAATATAGCTGCCATAAAAACATCACATGACACAACTGAGATTTTAAAAGAAACCAGAAATTTCCACTTCATATCCACCTTCCTATTTAAAAAATAACAACAAAAATGTCTTTCTCTCTAATGTTAACTATCTACACACAATAGAAATAATTATGAGGATCCTAAAACTGTAAGATCTGAGTAAACAGGGACATCTCAGAATAAAACACCGGGAGTCCAGGAATTTCCTTAATAAGATAAACTCAGGAATTTTAGGAAGGTAGCAGAACTCTCCAGAAGGGAAAGGCTAATTAACATTCCTCAGATCACAGAGTGAGAAACAACATGCAGGTGGGGACAAGATTCCACAAGGTGGACCTTTGCCCACCTTCCAACAAAGGAAGTCCTTGCCACCTCATTCCCTAAAGACCAATCAGTTTAAAAAGTCATGCTGTTCTACCAATCACATTGTGTCTAATGGCTGCTGCCCTGAAAATTGTATAAAAGCTCACTAAACAAGCTGTGTGGGGTCGCCTCCTTTCCTGAGAGTCAGGGACAACCTCAACGCACTGAAATAAAAATCCTCATGTTCTTTCCATGTGATTCACTCAGGGGGTCTCCAGTAAGCTAAGACTCATCAGGGTCTTTCAAAACTAGCACTTTACATTATATTTTAAATAAGCTGCTTGATACAATATATCAAATAGTTAAAAAAACCACCTTAATTATCTGTATATAATAGATAACAAAAAACATATAACCATTGAACAAAATAACATAAATTTATCAATATATAATAATTAAACAAATATATAATATAATAGTTAAACAGTTAAACAAAATAAGCTTAAATTTCATTAATATACAATAATAAATGGCAAAGTAAAATATTTAAGACTATTTGATTCTAGTTTTTATTTTATGTATATATATATATACATATATATATATATAACATATATACATATATACATTCCCTTTTTTCTCTTTCCCCATTATCAGATAAAAGAGAATGATTAGAGAAAACTTTAGTAAAGATATCCCTAATTTAAACTTTATATTATTTCCTCTCTGACCAGAACAACCAAGCTTCCTAAATGACAACAACAATAACATATCAAACCACCCAAAACATCCATCCTACCTTTGGGAGAAGGAGAGTAAAGTTCTTAAAATTACTTGTCTGGAGGCTACAATATCTTTGGAGTACTCCACGACATTTGGGATATTGGCCAAATCCTGGGAAAGCTAGCTGAATCTTTTATTGTCCAGTCTGTTTTATGTGTCCAGTGTCTCTGTTGTTCAGTCTCTATGTGACTGATAATTTGGGGTACCTTATTTGAATTTGATTTTCATGTATATTTTGGAGAAAAAAAATAACTGAGACCACCTGTGAGAGAGAATCACCTTGGGTATTTGCTTTGTGAAGATAATCATATCTCTGCTGATAACAGGTTTTCCCTAGTCAGGTCTAAGTTTTGTAAGGTTTGTTGCTAACCATATTTCTTAATTTCCTGAAGATATATAAGCGTAACCACATTCTCATCTTGAAATTAGCACAAGTTTCCATTGTAATGTCAACACACCCTTATGTTATATTGATTGTCTTAGTTCCTCAGTTTTTTCGATAGCCTGGTGTCTGTTAGCTGCTATTCCTTTTCACCAATAATAAGAATACTTACAGTTAACAAAGCATTATTAGTCTCTTCCTGGTGGGGTGGGTTACTCTTCCATTTGTTTAATAAGCATCTCTTTTAAAGTACAATTGACTATGCAAATTCTTGTCCTGTGGGATTGTGTGGTACATCAGTAATATGCTTTACACTGTAATGGAAAGAATTGATTCATCTAATAGGTTACATATGTGGGGACATTATCAGACTTTGTGCAGGTAAACACTTAATTGTCATTATTTCCAATAAGAGTGTAATTACACAAGCAGTCTTTTCAGAACTTAAAGCAGTTTCCTTTGAAGTCCTGAGTATGTGTCAATGATACAATGTGTATACCTTTAATTTCAAATTCAGAAAAATTAAAAACAGTTATCTGCCAGATGTCAGCTCTTTCGGTATCCTGAGGGTTACTACCAGGAGGTAATGGGATTTGGGGTACAATACAAGGGGTTTAGAGAACACATACAAGATTTTCCCCCCTTTGGCTTGTTGCCAAGTGATAGATTTTTTTTTCCTTTAAACATTCCTCCTCAATATAATGTATCTTATACAATTTTGAGGTGTCTAACATATTTCCTATTAGTAATTGGTTATTTTCCTCATTTCTTATCAGACTGAATATGAGTAATATATTTGATGGATAATTTCTTCTGATGGCCTGTTGCATTTGTATAAGTAACAAAGTTAATTTTGATTCATGAGGAATAATTTTGGCAGTGTCTGTATGTAAAACAACACTTTCTACATAGAAGAATCAGTATAATTCAGGATAATCCAACAATACTATAACGGTTGCTTAGAATGCTGATTTTTTAACTGAGGTATTTGGACTTTGATCACCTTACTTTTATTTGTCTGACTTATAACCTACTGCTTATGGTTTTACTGCTCTGAGCAGATACCATGACTAAGGTAACTCTGATAAGAACCACAATTAGTTGAGACTGGCTTACAGGTTCAGAGGTTCAATCCCTTATCAAGACAGAAACATAGTAGTGTCTAGGCTGGCATGGTGCAGGAAGAACTGAGAGTTCTATATCATCATCTCAAGGATGCTAGCAGAATACTATCTCCCAGGCAGCTAGGACATTAAAAGATATTAAAGCCCACTCCCACAAGGCCACGTCTACTCCAACAAGGCTACACTTCCCAACAGTGCCACTACCTGGTCCAAGCATAAACAAAGCATCAATCCTACCATCTCGATCTTGTTTGCATCAGTAGAGAATGTTGGTATCTCTGGAATTAGTGTTCTCTTTACCATTATGGAAGAATCCTATTAGTTATTTTTATAAACTGTATAAATTTCCTTTTTGGATATTTGTTATTAATTTCTCCCAAGTAGTTACTACAAGGTCTTTGCCAATCTTCATTGATCATTCACATATAAATAATCTCTGCATTAGTAAGAGATACTACATTATCTACTGGATTTGTTCCTGACAACTGACATAATCTTATTCTAGCTTTTTAATTAATTCATAAAAATACACACACACACACACACACACACACACACACACACACACTGTTTACAAGTTAAGAAAAGCTATTCCATCATGGTATCTTCCCTTTGAATAATGAACCCAGTATAAGAATGATTTGAAGGTAAAATGACCAAAATACAATCAAGTTTAGGCTCAATTAAATCTTTATATACATTTACAGTCTTTGATCTATAAGGGTTAACTCTTTTTTCTGCTTCAGCAATTAGACTTCATAGACTATTATATTTGAATCTCCTTGTAGTATTTGAAATCAACTATTTAACTTATTAATACTTAATCTAAATATAGACCTAAGCCAGTTAACATTTTCAATTAATTTTTGAAAATCATTAAATGATTGCAATTGGTCTCTACAGATCTGTGATCTGTACCTTTTGTGGTCAAATTTTTTGTTGACTGGTGTTATAACACAAGTATATATCAGAATATTGTCTGTGTATTTTTTTTCTTGAACAATTTTGCAACCTTGAGCATGGAAGAATATTTTGTATTTCCTTAAACGCTTTCTCTAAAGCATCTTCAGAATCAGCAGACAAAATGTCATCCATATAATGATAATTGATAGATTGAGGAAATTGTCTACAATTAATTTTTAATGGTTATTGTACAAAATACTGATGTGAAGTTGGACTATACAACATTCCTTGTGAAAGTACCGTCCAAAGGTATCATTTTATTGGATCATTGTACTTTACAGTAGGTACTGAGAAACCAAACCTTTTCCATTCCTGCTCATACAAGGGTATTGTGAAAAAAACACAAATCTTTCAAGTTATTATTATAACCATGATCTCAGTAAAAGAAAATAAAGGAAGTCCAGGCTATCAAGGAATTATTGGTTGATTAATTCTATTCATTGAACTTAAATCTGTTGTCATTCTCTATTTTCCTGTTTTCTTTTAAACAACAAACATAATGCAATTCCATGGGCTGCTAGATTCTGTATGTTGAGCCTTCAGAAGCTTTTGTATCAGTTGTTCAGTGCCTGTGATTTTACTTTGCTATGTTGGTATGTCAGCAGTAGCCCCTTATATAAATTTGAAAATTCAATCCCTGTGATATCCTGTGTTTTGACACTGGACCCAGTTTGTGATTGCTCTTAAGAAGAACTTCCCAAGGAACATCTACCATATCACCCATTGTTTCTTCATTTGCTGTTCCTGTGATTGCAGGAACATGAATTTGAATCATTATGGTACACTTACCAGTTCCATTTATAGTATATATTTCTTGTGTTCTATGTGAGTTGTAAATACTTCTTCTACATTTGTTAATCTTAATTTAAAATTTTTAATTGAATTGGGTCTTAGACAATTCCATGCACTACATGATACATATGGATAACCCTTTTGTCTTTGTCTTTTTCCTGCCTATTTAGCAGTTTACCCCTTCCTCCTAATAAATCTCTCTCTCTGTCTCTCTCTCTCTCTCTCTGTCTCTCTCTCTCTCTCTCTCTCTCTCTCTCTCTCTCTCTCTCTCTCTCTCTCTCTCTCTCTCTCCACACACACACACACACACATACACACACACACACATACACACACACACACACACACACACACACACACACACATACACACAAGCACACACATTCCTGTCTATCTTTTTAGTTTTATGACTCACTGAATGTTATCAGGATTGTCTATGTGACCATGAATTTGGAGTTACTAAAGAGAATCAAGTATACTCAGCAGTGGAAACACAATTTGTGTTAAAGATGAGCCATTTGTAAGAATCTACCACAGGCAACTGCTATGCTGTAAAGGATGCTGCACCTCAGCCCTGGCTCTTAACATGATTAACTGTTTCCGGGGCTAGTCTTGAGTGGACAAAATGCCAGTGACCACAGTTATGAATTCAGTATTCTAATAGTAATATGGAATCTTCATGATGGAATTCTATAGCCCTTCACTATATCTTTCTCCTCATATATGTTCCCTACTTTTGTGTGCCATTTTGAGTTTCTATTTACTTCCTTACAGTACTTAACTCACTTTTATGAATATGTTATAGATATAACACATGTGTGGTGATGACTAAATGATGGATGAGTAAATTAAACTATGTGATCCTTCATTAAAAAAATGGTCTAGAAATATTTACTGATTAATAGGAAGGGGACAATTTTAAGTTTGTCATATAGAAGAGAATTAAGTACTCAGAGTTTAGCACATTCCCAGCATGTCTAATAGTCACCTCAGTGATAGACTGTTTATCCTTGTTATGAAAAAAGGAAATGACTTTTATCTTCTTTTAGAATTTAGTTCTTATGACTCTTTATTTTCATGTTACTCACCAATTCTATGTGCCAGGGACATTATAGAAACTAGAAAAATAATCCCAGCTGTCATTTCATTAATTGTGGAGAGTATTGTTTGATCATTGACTTCTTTTAAAATTGGACAATTCAAGTGTTTAACTTTTTCTTAAAGGGACAGATAACAGTATTGTAGGCATTGATGTCTCCATGATATTGGTCACAAGTGTTCAGATCCTCAGATGTCCTATGAGGACAGACAATGAGGAAATAATTACAACCACTGTTCTAATAAAATCTTCCTGGTAAAATTATTGTTCATGTTATAGCTTCTTTACCTCTTAGTTTAATGGCTATAACGTACATCCATGCTAAAACTAAAGAAAGATCAGGTAAAATTAAAGATTATATCTGAAAAAATAATATGCACTTTTTAGGCCTAAAAGCAAAGTAAAAAAAAAAGTATCTATCCACATCAGATGAAATGTGAGCCCAAGAGACTCCTTTCTATAATTAAACCTTTGTAGTGAATATACTGAGTTGCCTTCCCTGAATAAGGTATAAGCTCCATAAGTCTAAAAGTTTAAGTGTACACTGCATAACCAAAGAAGAATGTCTTTACAACACTATGTACAGGGGCTGAAGATATGCCCTCATGATTAAAAGCAAGCAACTTCTTTGGAGACTTAAGTTCAGTTCACAGCACAACTGTCAGGCATTTCCACACTTATCTGTTACTCCAGCTTTAGGAAGATATAATGTCTTTGGGTTTTTTGCAGTACTTATACTCATATGCAACTAAATACACACACAAACACACAGACACATGGACACACACACACACACACACACACACACACACACACATACACACACGGACATACACAGACACACACAGAGACACAGAGCAAAATAAACCCAGTTTTCAGCTGACCATCTTGTTGCTGGAGTCATTACCTTCACCTTCCTGAAAATACAACAATGTCCAGTGCAGACACTAAGCCTAAAGATGGGGGAGAGTGTTTCCCATTTGATGATAGATAGAAACACTTGAGAACTGTCTACAGTTGGGTCTAGAAAATGACTCTTAACACTGTGAACCTGAACTAGCCTCCTTACATTCTAAGCAGCAGCAGAAGTCATTGTTCCCTCTTATGAACTGTGAGACGAAGGACTCCAGATGTGGCTTGATGTTCACGTTTATTTTGGATGTGCTTTGTTTTATTTTTGAGAATCTAAACTATTTTCAAACATTAGCCAGCTATGTTTTCAAAAGGATTAATATTATTGTTGATATTTTTATGTCAAAACAAATGGTTTTGTCATCCTAATTGATCTTACTGGTCAACAATTTGAAAAGTTTAGATCCCTAGAGGGTAGGATTTGATTGGCAAAGAAGGAACATAGAATGTAAAATGAGAATGTTCTACACAGATAAAGTGTATCTAATATGACTCTCCATATATCAACAGAACAAGGAAAACAGCAACAAGGATGCTGAAGTATTCAGGAAAAGCCCCCAAAGCCTCAATCTTCACAAAGAATTACAGGAAATTATGGAGATGTTTCACTTTGCAGAAATGGTCAATGATGAGACTGAAAGCTGATCAAACTTCTGAGAATTCAGTGCTCAGTTCCAAATGTGACATCTGTAACACCACCTCATTTGAGAACATGGTGAAAGGCACAATGGAAAGATTGTAAGACATATTAAAAGGGTAGGAGTGTTTATAAAGGCTATCTTTGGATAGAACATTGCTATTGTAATCATGAATTCACAATAACTTTGGTCTTCTGAAATAAAACCAACCAACTATCAATCAATTAACAAACAAACAACATAACTCAACACAAGAGTTTAAGTAGGGATAAGAAGGAAGAGGAGGGCATGGGAAAAAAGAAAGTTAGAGAAGAAAGATGAGGTAAAGGAAAACGTCAAAGGTAGAAGAAAGGCAAGGAGAAGAGGGAGAAAAGCATAGGAGGAAGTAAAGAGAATGAAAAGAGAAAGGAGTGAGAGGATAAATGGAGGGGGGAGGAAAATGACAGAACAATGAGAAGGACAAGAAGGTGGGAGTCTCAATTGAGAAAGAGATAAAAGAGGTAAATATGATTACAGAACCTTTTATAAATGAGATTGTTAACAATTACAAAGTTTTTTTTAAAGGAAAAGACAAAAAAATTGACTATTATTTGGCTATTATTGTAAGCTCACTTGCTTTCAACTTTAAATTTATTTTCCTGACTGACTCCATATCATGAGGACCCTGGGAGGCAGGGTTTTTTTTTTTCTCTAGCCAACAATTGCTAGCTGTTTCTTGTTAAACTGTTACTGTTTTGAGAGTTATAGTTCATCACACTGGAGGACCCTTGGAAACAATTGTCCACAACAAGAACTCAGAGAGCCAGAGTCAAATAAAAATTCCCACTGACATAATAAACACCTCTTTGGTCAGTAGAAGATTAAAGGGAGACATTTATTCTACTGGCTATTGGCTTCACTGTGGGGTACCTGAAACTCTCAGAGTGGCTCACAATGGGAGTGACAGTGATATGTTTGTGTCCTTAAATATATACCATTGTGACTGCCAAGTTGTAAAGATAAATCTTTCTGAGGAGTAATAGGAGACTTTTTCCTCCAGAAATGAATGAGCTCTGTTCTCTGTTGGGTCATTTCCCAGGCTCTTAAGAGAAGGGCAGCTTTTTTTTTTTTTTTTTTGCAGGTTCCTTCCCTTCTAATACGAATTTGCCCAGCTCTGTGCAGTAGTGCTATTTATCTCTCTCTTTTTTAGCTGTCCCCTTTTAACACCATAGCCTAGGCATTCATCCTTACACTTAATGATTATAGTCTGAGAGCCACTATCTGCTCTCCTTTGCATGATATCTCCCAATGCAATCACTCTTGCCTGTTCCCTAAACATTATACTTTCAAAAAGAGTAGCTCTATGTATGAGTTATGCACCCGTGTATGTGTGTGTTTGTGTGAATGAGTAACACAATGGTTGATGTAGAATATCTTCCTGAATTCCTCTCTAAGATATTCCTTTGAAGCATTGTATTTCACTGTCATGAGACCTGCCATTTCAGCCAAGCTGGTTGTCTAGTGACGTCAGAGACCACCCTTTTTCATCTCTATGGCTCATATTTTCATACATGTAATGACACATCTGCTTTAAAGTGATGTTGGGGATCATATTTCAGGTATTTATGCTTGTGTAACTAACATTTTACAGAATAATCCATCTTCCCATAACCATCTCTCAAAATTGCTGTATGTCACATCTTTGAAGGAATCAATTAAAATTTTAATTTAATTTAAAACTATATTCAAAATGGTAAAAAATGAAAAGTTGTTCAAGGGTGCCCTATCAGTATTTCTACACATATCCTTATTTCTAAGATCAACATCCTCAAAAGGCAATGTACCATCTAAGGAGACCAACATCTAATTCCATTTTGTCTTTTCTCTTTGTCTCCTTAGGCTTCATACAAAAATCACTACATTCTCTCTACTTGAAAATGTTTCTCTGGCCTCTCTCACACAATGAAATATGTTACTTTATTACTCAGATTTGAAAGTCTTAGGATATTTAAAATGTAAAAAAGAAGCATTTCACACAGGTTATCTTTACTTATTTATAAATATATTCAACAGCTAACATGCATTTACAAATTATTGCTTAATAAAACAACATCTATTCACATATTAAATAAACAAATTCTAGTAGTACATAGCTCAAAGTTAATTAATTAAGCACAATAAATTTCCATGAATGCATAAAGATTTTTATAACTATTTACTGAAAAAGTTTAAACAATTTAATTAAAAATTAAAAGTTTCAAAACTTTTGATGACTGAAGAAATAAGAATATTGGAGTAATTTGAGTCATTAATATATTTATAATCAAACAAGTTATAAGATAAGCTAAATTATAAGGCTTTCAGCTTTTTCATACATTCTATTTGTTATACCATATAGACATATTTCCATAGGAATTCGTAAGTTGAATAACCTTTCTAGTATTTAAAATTGAAAATTTCAGATTTCCTGGCTGGTAGGTTTAAGGGACTAGAGGTACACAGTACCACAGTGTCAACCTTAACTTTTAAGAATTAAGTGTGTAACATAAACTCTTCTTTTTTCATTTTATAACTATTTTTTATTTTATTAGATATTTTCTTTATTTACATGTCATATAATATCTCCTTTCCCAGTTTCCCCTCCAAAAAAA